>JAPYYV010008564.1:0-24119 GCA_030522625.1 Copidosoma aretas | reverse complement strand
AAAAAGAAAAAAAAAAAAAAAAAAAAAAAAAAAAAAAAAAAAAAAACAAAAAAAAAAAAAAAAAAAAAAAAAAAAAAAAAAAAAAAAAAAAAAACAACAATTTCTTACGTTTCTTCATCCCCGATGTATGTTTATTCATTCACGTTTTTGTTTCTTTCTTTCTCTGTTCACACGCTGCACTATTATCGCAGAAGGCGTCTCTTATTTTTTTGTCTCGGCGGGATGACGTCGAATAACTTCTGCTGGCCCCTGCGAAACCCCCTTTTACCCTACGTCGTATCTATACGTACTGATGTTAGCGTACGAGCGTTGCTGTTGTTCTTGTTGTTGTTATTATTCTTGTTTGTATACTAGTTGATGTCGTCCTTATATATATATATATATATATATATATATTACATTTATATATATTGTATTGTCCAAGTACGACATGTTGTACGACGACGTATGGTAGGTATATTTATATTTATGTAACAGAGAGAGACTAGGATCCAATGCAGTACGAGTCCTTCGGTTGTTTACATCATACTTGTTGGATTTATCATTTTGTCCATTATTATTATTATTATTATTATTATTATTATTATTATTATTATTATTATTTCTTTTTTTGCTAACGAACAAAATGTCCCGAGCTCCGTGCCAGCTATATACTACATACCAATGATTTTTGCACGGGAGAAGGCTTGTACTGCATGCGTCCTCGTAGACGATCGCCATTTCGACTATACAAAAGTAGCGACTCTCTGGACTTCAAGTTGATATCAAGTGATCATTCACCGCTACGGCAAAGATAATAATCGTTTAGTCTATCTCTCAATAAGATCGCAAAAAAGAAACAAAGTCTTGGCCGTCCATAAGTTCGAGAGAGCAATTTTAGTTTGTTTATTGAGATGTTTTACTATATACAGTTCGCTGTAAGCCAGAAAATTTACTTAAAAATTCTTACAAGAATTTTCGTATCTGGAATTTCAGAAAGCCCATACTTTTGTATACCCTAATTTTAAGTTAGAATTCTCTTTTATAACTTTCTTTTTCTACGATGTATTTACTTAATACGAAGATCCGACGCTACAAAAGTATTTTAACGAGTTTAGTTCATTTCGAAATGTTATGAACAGCGGAGGTATAATTTACAATCAAAATACATTTATTTACAAAGTATGGTTTTGATGCATGAGTTTCAAACTATAATATACAGTTGAGACTCTTGTTCATTCGATGTGGATGACGCGAAGAAAAAAAAATGAAAAAAAGGAAAAAGAAAAAAAATCATAAAATGTGTTCACAGTGTGGATTGAAGCAAATTGTACCGTATCTATAATTTATAATTATCATTAAATCATGCGTAATTTTAATTTGCAATGTGGATGGTACTGTAACGAATAACGTGGCCAGAAAATCGCCGGCAGGTTTGTAGTTTTTTGATATAGCAGCTCTGTGGTTTTCTCTCTGTTTGTTGAGAGCCTGACTGTATACGAAAATTTAACCGATCGTTCATTTTGTTGACGGTAGGCACATATTCAAATGATATATTTATAAACATATGTGTACAAGGAAAAAATAATTACCACTTGTACTTGTTTGTAAATGAACGATCGATCAAACGTTATACGTGTAGTTGGAATCAATATGCTTAGTCTATATAGTTGATAGTTATTAAGAAGACGTGCAGCTATAGAAAAAAGGGAGGAGGCGAGAATATGATGAAGCGATCAAAACTAAATTTCATGTATCACTATGAATCACAGAGACGTTAGCACAGGTTTGAGCCCATGGCTCATTAAAGAGAAGGATGAGAAAGCTATAGAACAGGCGTCGTGGATAGTAGCACGAGCGTGCGCAAGAGTAGCTGAATCAGTCAATTACTAGTCGCTGTTCGTCAGTTATGAATTTTAGCGTTGCATGCTGTAGTATATGCACGTACACACGCATAAACACTCATATTACACACAAACAAACACAAACGGGGGAGATAAACGAGTTGAAAACGCTGATTCGAAAGTTATTTTGACTTTGGCAACGCGGTTGAAGATTTTTGAGATTCGCAATGTATTTTACGCCGGTGGAATAATAGTAGTTATATTTGTTGACAAATTTTCTGAAAATTCAAGCAGTTGAGCGTTTGTTAGCCAGGCTTGGAATAGTTTTGAAATCAGTGTGATATTGATTGAGGAGCAAATCAGAGAAAAATAACTGTGCGATCAGTAATGTGTATCTCATGAAGATAAAATTGGGACGAATTAATTTTTAACTTGAAGGAATCCCTCATGTGGGGTTGTTTTTTTTTTTTTTTTTTTTTTTTTTTTTTTTTTTTTTTTTTTTTTTTTTTTAATTTTATTAATTTGTTTCTGTAATTGACGAAACGTTGCTGCAGGCATTTTATTCTAATGATAAGTAGATGTGCTAGTCTATAAAAATTCTTTGATATTTCTAGTGTCTTATTCAAATAAAAGAGAATTAGATGTAGGAGTTATTTAACTAATAGATCGCTAATTCATTTCAGCATAATTTAACGTGTCGTCCAGTAAGAGCGGTCATAGATTTTTTTTAACTTCAAACTAATAATACTTTCCTTTTGAAAGGAACGGAGACTTAGAACTATTTTCGTGTGTATATATTTGTAAAAGATGAAAATTAATTTTATTTACAATGAGGAATTATTTATTTATTTAATTATTGTATTTTTTTCATCATTTAGCAGTATTTGTTGTATTTAGAGGGAACGAACAAAAATTATGAATTACCGATGAAGGGATATTTCTTAAAAGGAAACAAATTTAACTGGCCGTTTTTCGTTATCATGACTGTAGATGAAGTTGCTCTTTTTGTTATTTATATCGTTATTATACGTATAATATAAAAACAAAATTACTCTATAACAATTAGTTTTAAGAACAAATGAAAAAGTGCAATATTAATCCGTCACTAAATGTGGCAGTACAATGAAAGAAAATAATAATACTCGATAAAAAGTGTTTAAAAATATAAAAGACATACATTATCTGAAACTGTCTGTGCGTACGACTTGAATACACAAAATATCGACGATAACTTATTTAACGGTATTCGCTATTAGTTGTTTTCTATAATATGAAAACTCAATTTCGTCCATAACTCTAATCTCAAAATCTCCAGATCTTAAAAGTATACATATTATAAATATATATTACAATATTTATTATGAATAAAAGTACCTACTGATAGATATATTTACACGTTGACGAAAAACTACCCGTCAAACGACAACAGCGCACCACGCAATTTTTAGAATTTTGTTAGTCAGGCGCAAGATAAGTTGGGTCGGGTTTTAAATATAGAAACGCGCCGGGAGGGGCTCCGCTAGAGTCGCTCGTTTATATAGCGTTACAGGGATACTTTGATGTGCCATGAAATACGAAGGAAAAACCCACAGTTTTTTTCGTGGCTCGTGCATGATCCTATTTCCCGCCCAACGACTTTTATTTTTTTTAAATATTCATGTATTGCGCAATGAAATGTTAATTTTTTAATTTTTTACAAACTTTTATTTGTTATATATATTATGAAAGGCGCGAGCGTCTGAAAGTATATAGTAATGGTGCCTGATATTTTGAGGTTAGGAAAGAAAAATTGAACGAATAATATCCTTTCGTTGAATTTTTTTTCCTCTTAGTTATACAATTGATATTATACACCATCTATATCGTAGCAAAAATAAAATATTCAGTTACCCGCGCGATGACGAATTTTTGCACTCTCTTCCGTATTCGCCCTGAAAGACAACGTCTGGAAGTATCTTCACGCCCAGCAAGGCACGTCTCTGTTTTTATTTTTTCACAAATTCGCTGTGGCATCTAAAAATATATGGCACGACACGTCTAACCACGAATACAGCAGTGTCTTCGTAGATTATACGATTTTTGAGCGTCTTATGCTGGAGAAAAATTTCTTGATAATTTACTTATACGCCACAGATCATTAAGATCATGATCCCAAGCAACTTGTATTGTGTAATTTTATTTATTTATTTTTAAACTCAAAGGTATTTTTTTTAAACGGAACATCTATGTTTTAAAGTCTTTATTAAGTAATTTTGCATAGGTTTATAAATTCGTTGTATTGCCGTCGGCTTTTCAGGGTGGAACGAATATGTCGTGCATCATTCGACGCAATAATCAAAGGCCATTCATTATTATTGTGCGTGTACATATACATATGGATTTATGTATACAAAAATATTATTTTAAAGATTATATACTCGTTAATTATACACGTGTATTCACGTATAAATTATATTTATGAAAATGAAACTTAGACTAAGCTGTGCAGAAAGATATAAGTATATACAATTCAGCGAGATTAATTACATTTTTCTTTCGACCCCGTCAGACTTTTATGGAACTCTTGTTCCCGAATTTAATGTTTAAGCTATTGAGCAAAGCTCAAATCTAGATATTCTAAAAGTATAGAAACATTGTTTTCGACGAATGTGTATGTTCGTCTTATTTAAATCGTACTTTCATTTGCACTCGGTGGTGGTTTTTAAAATAATTCTTGTTAGTTTCGTAATTTGTTTTATTTCTTTAACCTACTTAATATAATTTATGCTTGATTTTGATAGTCACAAAATATTAAATTACGTAGAAAGGTTATCTGATTGATTACGTAATGTTTCTAAAAATATAAGAATCCCTAGGGTTAAAAAATACGTAACTGTAATACGCGACTAAAACAACGACTACTAACTTATTCATCGGTCTGCCTGTTTAATTCTACGAAATTATTATTCCACGTTAAAAACTCATTTGCCATATTTATAAATTCTTTATTTTGATTTAACATTTATAAGTATAACCTTTTTTAAGAAGTTTTGTTTATCTCACCGCAAAGGAATAAACTAAAAACCGTGTTCGCAAAATTATTCGCTTTTTCCCAAGTAAATGAAATATATACGCGCTTGCAGCATATACTTAACTTGTTGGAAAGATAATCAAATTTTATCCAAGCCCTTGCGTGTGAAAAATGTTTTCTAACGCGAAATAACAAAACAAAAAACCATCATGCACCACTCTGTTAAATTGTAGATATGAATGGCTGGTGATTAGGTAGATTATATAAAAAAAAACATTTTTAATTGCGTAGGAGTTGTTTTATGCCGTGTTTGCGGGCGCGAGCAAGAAAACGGCAAACGAAAGTAGAAGACTTGAGTGAGAGCTATTAAAAAAAAAATTAAAGGAACAGTATATTACTCACCTAGGGAGGAAAAGTAAAGATTGTCTCAGAACACAGGCATTTGACGAGCATGTGTTGAGCATGTGTTCTGAGGCTTTCTTCATTTCCTCCCGTGGGTTGTATACGATTTTTCACCACTCCTGCACCGAGAGGAGGAATTTTCGTTCTGGCGCAGCATGGTGAAAAAGAGAATAAAGAACAGAGTAGGAAAGGCACGGTTAGTATGAAAGGCGGCGCGGGCGCACGAGTATGTACATAGCCCAGGGACCAAACTTTTATTGTAAATAATCGTTTTTATGGCCGACTATAGTGGTTCTAGCTCGTTTACTTGCCCTGTATACCTATACGTTAATGCTCTCGTAGTAGAATCCAACTTCTCTCGTGTAGACATATGAAAACATCATACTGATTGAAATTCTTTTGTATTAGATTTATTTACTTGAAAGAAGAAAAAAATTACGATTCTTGCAACAAGAGCAATGATAATTGGCAAAGATTTACAAAGAAAACGACTTATGTATACAATTATTGATTTCTTTTTCCTATGATTATTTATTTTATTATTTATTTATTTTTTGCACGAAATATATAATAATAGTCTCTATGTGCACAATTTTTTGCGCGAATAGAGACATTGAGTTTTATTCTAATCGACGTGACATATTTCGAGTAGACATGCATGGTTGTATTATTACGATTTTTACTCGATAAATTATTTCAAACTTTGTATTATAATATATTTATTGATATATAGCTTTATGTAGGTGTATATTATGAGAAATTTTGTGAAAGTAAAGTTTTAATAGATACACATATTATTTACCATACAAGAAACACACAGACACAATTTGATTAAGCTATGAATGTTTACTTACTGTAAACGTAGATTGTTTTATTTTTGAATTTTTCTTTTACAAAGAGTCGTAAAATCAAAGTGCAGCCATAAAATAAGTGAGACACTCGTAGTACATATAAACTACTTATCGTCATAATGTTACACTTAGTTTGTAAACTACTTAATTTATAAGTGAGAAAAACCATCACAATTACGAATTTGTATCTCATAAGTATTCTAGCATTTAAGTCGTAAAACGCCATATTTTATTTTTGTATGTTTACGTAAGTTTTTTCAGTAGTCGAGTAATAAGAAAATTCAGCTCTCTTGTTTTTTCATTTAACGTGTTCCAGATATTATATATTCTATACCATAATCAACAAAAAGAACAAATGCATTATAGAAGAAATTGAAAAAGAGAGCTAAGATGCGTTTGAGCTGTTCGATAAATTCACCTTCTCAATAAGCGTCAAACTTTAAAAAGAGAGTAATACATATATACACGCTCATTATTACAAAAATAATCAGAAAATGATGAAAAAAAATTTAATTAAGTCTGCGTGAAACATAGATTCAAGGACTATACAATATTGTGAACCGAGCGCCATAAAAAGTATCATGTTCTGATGCTACTCTTATAGGTCAAATCACTTCTCTATCCTTACTACAAACGTAAAAATAAGAAAAGGGGGAGAGGAAAGACCGAAAAAACTCATTAATAGAATAATATATTAATATGGTTTTTTTTAAATTTGTATGTTTTTGTTTGTCCCATCAATTAAATAGGTGCGGCAAAGCAGCGCAGGCACCTAGGCCAAATACGAGAGCACCCCTATCAGAGGGCAGGGGCTCTGTCGTGAGCACTCAACAAATTCTCACTACGACCCTCTCCCTTCATTCATTAAAAAAAAAAAAAAAACAAAAAAAACAAAAAAAAAAAAATTACAAAAAAAGACAAATGAGCGCTGAAGGCTTTTTTGAAGGCCAAGGTTAGTTTTTCACTTGCAATATCACTTATTTTTTTAGTTTGTAGTATGTACGGCCATTATTACACACTTACACATATAAACATACACACACACACACACACGCGCGCGCGCGTGAGTTTTTGCATGCCTCTTTTGGTCTACAATTGATTTAAATTAGTTCAATTGAGATACGATCAATGTTTGA
Organism: Copidosoma aretas; assembly: GCA_030522625.1. Taxonomy (NCBI): domain Eukaryota; kingdom Metazoa; phylum Arthropoda; class Insecta; order Hymenoptera; family Encyrtidae; genus Copidosoma; species Copidosoma aretas. The sequence continues at coordinate 16,897 of JAPYYV010008564.1, read as the reverse complement.
ACTTGCAAAATATTGCATGCAAATTCTCCTATACTTCAATTTGAGTTATAAATTAATTTTTTTCATTTGTTTTCATTTTTATTTGTATTTAAAATGTTTTTACACACAAGATTTTTTAAATTTATTTTTAGAAAGTCTGTCACACGTTATATCAATGTTCTTACGTGTACACGAGTTGCGTTTATGTATACATTACCATACGTACATAGATATTGACTTGAAACTATTTTTTATTTTTATTTTGAAAGTTCATATTACGAGACGTACGGCATTCTTGTTTTTTTTTTTTTTTTATTTAAAAATCTCAAATCTACCAACGTTGTGATGTAAAAGAATTTTTCAAACTATCTAACAACAGCTATCTTAATATTATTTTGAGCATTGCCTTCTTTATAAAACATAATAATTTTTTTACATCACCTGTGTCCAAAAATTGAATTAAATCATACTCTTATTCCAGTTATAAATGTATACGAGAATGTCGTGCGCCGGTCGTAGTTAAGTGTACCTGACGCCGCATCGATCGAAATGATCTTGTGACTTTTTATCGCTCAAAGTTTTAAAAATATTTTTCACTATCAAAGAAGCTTCTATTTTCTTCAAATAATTATTATGGTAAAAACCACTTAATGCGCAAATATTATGATTGCCTTTTGGTGAAAGATATGCAGTCACTGTTATTATCGTAAATGAGCAAAACTTCATGGTAACAATTGTACGTTTAACACGACTTTTAGCTTAAACGAAAAGATAAAATTAAAAATTTTAATGTACTTCTAGGGTTTTTTTTTTTTGCTTTTTAAGTACTCAACAGGAAAATGAAAAATATGTGCGTCTTGATTGGGTGCGCACCTCACCATTATATTATTTCTGTTACATCACACTTAATAGTAAAAAAATTATTTTGCATAATCGTTCTAGGTTTACAATAGAAATGATAAAATTGACATTCTGATCTGAACGAATATTGGATCGGAATTCGATTTAACGGTGTAGTCGAGATATCAAGGTGAGTTAGGGACAACATGTCGTCAACGTATTTTTCTTTAATTCATTTAAGAGAATAAAGGGTTAACTAAAAATTACTTGTATGAACAAATTGAAAAAAAAAAACTTATATCAAATTAGAGAATGACGCTTATGGTGAATTTGGTGCTTAATGTGTCAGTATATGACGTAAGAATAATTCATATTTCCCACATATTTGAGAAAAGAACAATTGTTCAAGGCTTAGTAATTCTTTCCTCTCAGAACAATGAATTTTGCATTTTTGTTATTAAAGAAAAAGAAACATTACATTATTAAGGCTCTCTTTACAGTTTATTACAGTGACACCTCCCGATACATGAAAAATATAAATATTTATTTTTTTGGCAACTTGTGCCTGTGGAACACTTATTTTATTTTTTATTTATACATGATTTAATAATATTTATATATACTTAAACGTTATACATTAGATATAAATGGAGATTATATGCGTAAGAAAAAACACGTCGATGTTAAACTTTCAATAAAATTTATTTGTATATAGATTAATTTAGGTGCCTACCAATTATACACGTATAAAGTACGACAAATAAACTATTTATATGAAAAAAAGTATAAAAATCATGATAATATGTTTTATTTACTTATTAACGTCCATTTAGAAAAAAGTAAAAGAAATAGGGGTGGCAACGTGAAATAAAGCACTTTACTGAAGAAAGAAAAAAGATTATTCTTGCTTGATTTTTCAATTGAAAACTGTTGTGTCGAACGTGCAAAGATTCTCAATTCAATTTTTCTCAAAATACCGTCTAACCCCCTTTTGTACTTGCATTATTAATTCATTAATATATTAATAAGTTTCATAAGAGATTCGTGCCTAATTTTTCAATTAAATACAATTTCGTTCCACATTACTATTCTATATTATACACTTGTATTAATGAATATTCAGTTACACACAAATGATCTAAATAGCTTATCCTACACACAATTTTTTTTACTTTCGATTACGTACAACTTATTAATAACAATACATTTTTTTATCATCATTTTAAATGTTGCGTTGTAGGAATTATTCTAGCAGCTACGAACATGTGAACGGAACGAAATTGTCTTGGAAATGGAAAATTGGACTCTACTTGATTTACTAACAATAACTGAAAATTGACGATTGCTCCTTATTAAATGTGTTGACAAAATTTTGAATTTACTATGATACACTTGATTTATTTTTGCATACAGCTATTAAATATTGTCCGATTAAAAAATATTTATCCACCCGATTGCATCATTAATCATTAGACGCAATTTCATCCATTTTCATAGATTCGCACAGCAGCACCATGATTTTTCTATTTTAATTTTAAACTAACAAAAATGCTCCACATGGCCAAGTTGACACTAACTTTTGATTTATTTTTTTTTTCTTGCTCGCTCGCGAAAATTTGAAGAATTAAAGAACCACTTGCGCGCATGCATATGCTCATTATTTCTTGTTAAACATGTATTTTTTCTTAATTCAGATCATTTTACGGGTGTATATACATACGCGCATACCTAATAATTTTAATCATGTATGTTCTGTGAAATAATTATAATAATAATAATAATAATATACTAGTACATAACGATGCTTCTGACATGCCTGGAATCCATGAATTAAAACTAAAAATATATTAATGAGCCTTTCTTGGCATATTTGCTTGCTGAGGGTATTTTTAAATTTATTAATCAGTATATATTTAATCCTTCTACTTAGTTAATGAAACTATACTTATATATAATAATTAATAAGCGAACACAACCTTTTATTTAACCAACAGTACTGGCACCATAATTATGTAATATGTATATCAGGTTTTCTGGTGGCTGGTGTGCACCCAAGCTGCGCCGGGATATTCATATATCTAATTCTCTTAATTGATGCTCGCTCTATCGTACAGTAATTAAATATTTTAATGGTATCAATTGTTTTAATTACTTGTATAATATTTTAATCATACGATTCAATAACGCTTCCTTTCCAATCTTTAAATGACTAAAATTTTTGAAATTTAGAAATTATTCAAAAAACAAAGATTTTTAAGAATTTACTTATTAACAAAATAAACTTAATCCATACTAATGAAGCGATAAACAATCGCTAATTTGTATTACTAACAGTGAGTAGAGTCTTAAAAAAAGTCTATATTGTTTTGTTTTCATACATACAAGTACATTTGTTGATGGGTCGCTTTATATTTTAATCTTTTCTTCACTATTAACCATGTAACTTAAAAAAAAAGAAAAATCATTCATTGTGCGAAGAGGGTACACGAACCATATTTTTTGTGTCGAAATATTGTTAATAATAAAATTTCTTTAACAAAACGGCGCAGGTGTTTTGTCAAAAATATATGATTTCAATAACTATATACAAAGTAAATAACAATATCGTTTTACGTATGTGATGTTCAAACGCTTTAGACTAATCACTGTTATAACTTATACAAAAACAAATTCAACATTTCTCTCGATGAAAAGTAAACAATAAACTGCAAAGCGATGCTTGACTCCTTGCACTAATTTGTTAATGTAAAATTCAAATATTCTTAACATCAGAATAAATAATGATAACATGAGTAACAAATGTAGAAATAACTAACATTGCTCACCTACTAAATTGAATTTTTATGAAACAAAATTGTTATTAATAGTAATGTGCTTTTCTAGAACATTATATTATTAATCACCAAAGTCTTTTTAATAGACTGCTAAGCATCGCTTTGCACTATTTAACATGTCTCATATGATTTGTAAACTGCACATTGTAAATTTTCATAGCCTTTCAATACCAAGATATTAAAAGGAGTAGTTGTTTTTATTTCATCACGTTGTAAAATATAGTGTACAACGATATTTTATTGAGAGGCAAAGATAATTTGCAAAAGCAATAACGAGCTGATGTAAAAATAGTTTTACCTTAATAATCAATATTTTGATGTAAAAAAAATGCATAACTTATCAGTATTTGAAAGTACAACATATTTTTACATGACTCACCACTAAATTAATGAAAAAAAAAAATGTAATCGAGAGACGGAAGAAATTGAAAATCACTAACCAAACTGTTTTTTCTTTTTTTCTATCTTGTTAACCTTGGTTGTCCATGGCCTGTAGGCTTGCGGAGTGCTAACAATGGAATTACTACACTCGTCCCGTGCTAACACCTGGACTACTTACAATATTGGACACACGCAGAGCATCTGCTGCGCGTTCGATCGCGACTACCGCGACTCACTCTCATTTTTTTTCTCTCTCTTCAATAATAATATACAATCATCATTATTGTTATGGTGATTATTATTACCAACATTGTCGTCGCTAGGAAACAAGAAGTGGCAGTCTCGCTGACTGTATTCTTACTTAGTACCACCTTATCTGTATTTCTTTTATTTTTTACTTTTAATTTGTATCCTACACCTTACTCCTTTTTTATTGATTATTTCGGTACAAAATCTAGTTGTCGAAACTATAAAGTTGAATAGTTTACAGTTTTTTTTTTAATTTGATTTTTATCTAACTTTTGATCTTTATGTTCAAGTATTAAGTATTGTTTTCATTATTTGTTAGTTATTATTATGATTTAATTAACTTTTATTATATATTTTCAAAAACAATCTGATATTGTTCCATGTATTCAAAAATTAGAGCTAGTAAAAAATTCGAAAGACAAACTTTAGCAGATAATGCTCATCATTGTATCCTTATAAAAAATACTAAGTCAACGAACGAGACATGAAGAGTAAAATAAAGAGCACTTGTCAAGAGGAGGAATCTCATTGTACTTATTCAAGAAAAGAAAGAGAGAGAAAAAACGACGAAGTGCAGGAAACACTGATAAGCCATAATTTTTAGCGGCAACAGCTTCCCACGTATTTTTGTTCAAGGAAGTCACCTAGGAATATTATTCACAAGATAACGACGACGTCTTGCTTCGAAAAAATTGTAGCGCGATAAATGTGTAAAAAAAATATGGATTATTAATACTAGTATAGTGGTAAGATTTTAAGTGCGAATAACTCAACAGTAAAAAAATATAGAGGTCAATGTGTGAAACTTTTTCACGCAGCAATTGAAAATTTGTCAGCAATATCGAGCATAAAGCTTATAAAAGATAATAAATATATTTATAACTAATTATATGTATAAGATTATATATAAAAAAGTATATGGATCGAAAAAATCAGGTAAATGAATGTTTAAAAAAAGCATACAAATTTCCGAAGGCAATAAACAAATACATTAAATTATAGCTTTGTTTACGTTGGCGACGATGCACGGATTTTTTCTTTTCAATAATTTTTCGTTCTACCCTGCCATACAATGTAATTGTAAGCGCATTCGTTACTTTATTATGATTTCATGCATGTGCAAAAACTTATCGTCGACTACTGTCTCCAGTTAATATATGTAATGTAAAAGCCGTAAATAGGATGTATGTTATCCATCATTCTGATAAAAGTTAAGAACAATAATTAATTATTATTTTCCTTATCAAGGAGAATTTAAGTAAAAGAGTTTAAGAAAGTATACTTTGACAACAAAGTATGTAACTACTTAGACTCAAAAGAAATTAGTAGTTGTTACGCGTATTAATATTAAATATAGAGTTTACTGATTTTTTTGAAGTGGTTTGGTGTTTTAAAAGTTTTTACTTCCATTTTGACCTAAAAATTATTTGAGACAATGTGACAGGAAATAATTGTTATTCTCATCAAACGTTATAAAAAAATTAATAAAGTAATGCAATTTTGAATAAATACAGTGCGTTGTTTGTATCATGAATATCGAAATCTAATCAGTCGTATTTGAAAAAATTTTTCAAGTCAAAATGTGTTTTTTTTTTGTTTATACAGTAATGAGCAATAACAGATAGAAACACATATACACATGTTTATAGATATATGAAAATTGTTAATGAAGTCAATAAATACTCGAGTTTAATTATATTTGTTTAAATATTGCAATTATATATAGATTGACTAATTAAAGATTATTTGAGTGGCAATATATTATAATTAGATCAATTGTTTATAAAGTCGTCTTATTTTATAATTTAATTCCTTGAATTTTTAATAGTTTACATATTTTATCGTAACGTTAGCGTGTGCGTACAGCTGTGCAGAATAATGTGGCAATAGATATATAATCAAACTATTATAATAATATTAATTTTATCAATTTATAGATATTTATAACGTAAATGAGCAGAAATGCGAATCACTAAAAACTAGAATAATTTTTTTTAATATATCAAATATTTATCATATGCCAGAAAAAATCTATAGAAGATCTGACTATATTTTATTTTTTAGAACATAGAATAAACTATTTCATATAATTTGTGTGTTAATTTCGAGAGTTTATATGTATATATATATATCTTTCGCTCAAGCGATATTGAAAATGAATTAATTGTGATGTTCGCGCTCGTTCAGAATCTCATGTTAGTGCATTTTTTTCTTGTTTTTTTTTGCGGTTGATTTTACTCAAAAATAAATTTACAAAAAAACCAGCTAAAATACGTAATGGCGCAATACTAACAAATGAAAGGATAAACAATAATGAATGGTAAAATGAACAATTACATGCAGATCAGCGTTTAATTAGATAAGGACACTTTATCATGATTACAGAGGCATATTTTTATTACATATATTTGAAAACAAACTGTTACATCAGCATTTGAATAAAGTGAATGTCATACAAATGTTTCGTATTATTTATTTACTCCTATAGCTTCCAAACTTTGTCTCATAAAATTTTTCGTACAAATGATCCTAAATTATTGCGGTTTAACCCTGCTCCCTCGAGGAGCAAGAACCTGCCTCCTTATAACGTCACTACGTGACTCTCGCGATATATATAGCCGAGACGGGGTCAATTAACCCAAGCCTTATGGGGATGAGTCTGTTTTAATTTTTTCTACGCTTACAACGATCGTGTTACGGTAAAAGCCTGCAAATAACACATTTTTATTGGGATAACGTTACCTTATTTTTTATTTTTTTTTTTTTTCCATCTCAATCGTTATTTGAGGCTCGAAACCTTACTTCAAAAGTGCAAAACGCACATTTAACCTGTACAAATCTGGTAAGTTAACAGCTACATATAGGCAACAGCGGGCATACAGAGATTCGCGTATTTGACCTCTCTCTCGCTCTCACGGGCTGAAGTTGTTACGCTTACGCGTTACGCGCTTCATGTGACCGCGGCCTAAGCCATCTCCCTTTTAAGATATTCTCTTTTCTCTCGAACAATAATTTGCATACTATTATAAACTTTCTTTCGTTTATAAAAGTGTATATTGTTGCTTCTGAGGAAAATGCTACCTATTCATAAAAGCTCTAAAAAAGGTATATTAATACGTCCTAGCTCTATAACAGGTACTTTTATGTATACAAAAGGGTAAAATCGTAATAACTTTGGTCCAATCAAGGAGAAAAAAAAAACATTTTCCTACCTCGGGGCGTTTTTGGTCACCTGGCGATCACAACAGTCCCTCGGGCGTTGCTTCGCAACCGCCCTCGGGCCCAGGGATCGCCCTGGCGACATGCGCCACCAGGTACGAAATATACTATTTATTGGCTGAAAATATTATGATTGCATTTCCTTTTGCGTCCATAAAAATACCTTTTATAGAGCTCGGCCGAATAGGTATCTTTCTTAGAGCTTTTTTAAATTGCTACTTGTTCCCTCCTAAGCGACGATATGTTACATAGATTTTCGAGGGTTTTGAGAGGAATACAGACGTGAATAAAAGTAAACAATGTAATTTATTTATACTTAATTTATTTATAAAACTCATCGGCAAAATACATCATTTTTCATTTTGGCAATGGAATGACAATATAATTTTAAATACTTATATACAATTCAAATCTGTACACATTCTCAAGAGAGAGAAAGATTCGTTTTCATCCATTGAAAAGAGAAAAAGAAAGAAAAAACGAATTTGAGAGTCTTTAGAAATATTATATGATTGACAATATAACCTTTCCTTTAAACATAAACCACTTCCATAAATTCTGAATTGAATAATTTATGAATAAATCGATTAAAATTTGATGAAAAAAAAAGATCTTGAATCTAGAGCAATCGCTATCGCAGGTTTAAGGCCACCTACGTCCACCCTATTGTTACATTCTTTGTAAAAATTTATCTTTGATTGTCTTTGTATTTTAAGAAATTTTTTGTGTAGAAAGTCGTTCTCACAAAAGATAATATAAACATCAGCTGGATGTTGTAGACTGCTGCAACTTAAATTTCCTTAACAGATTTATGCCATTCTGATGCTTTGAATAATTTGGAAAATAGCTGAAACAGTTGCAAATTATTGTGGTTTAACCCTGCTGTGTAAATATTAGTTTGACAGCTGTGTGAAAAAATATAAAACATATGGAACCATCTGTGTACACAAAGGTTTGCATAAAATAGTATTACACAAATATTGTACAAAAGTAGTGAATCTTAATTATTACAAGAATTTTCATAGATATTTTGATACTTATAATTTATGCATCAATAAAATAGTGAAAGTAACTTTGAATAAAAAAAAATATTGTTCATGCAATTCAATAAAAAACTTGAATTTCTTGTACAAATTAAATATCAATTTAAAGTGTGAACTCACCAGAACCACAAACTACAAAGATAAACAATGCCAGGAGCCATGGACCAACTGGAGATGACTCATCTTGTGGTCTCTGCACAAAAAAAACAACAAAGATACACTTAAGGCTTTACTTTCCTGCCGAAACGTGGTACTAAAATTTAAATATATTCTGTCAAAAATAAGGCATGCATTCCCTTCCAGATGGAACAATCGCATCTAACCTCATTGACGGCTCGGCCTCCATAACCGAAAAGCTGCAGGGCACAGTACTCCAAGCTAGAAAACGAAATAAATGAACAAACGACGCCCACGACAAAACTACCCCCATGCACCTGTATTCTGGTCACTGACTGCCTCAAAAATGACCCTTTTTACGCTTCCACCCTTGCATTTTGAAAATCGGAGCAGAACACGCCGACAGCTGGGAAAGACCGTCACATCGGCTATACCTATTATACGAAATGACTTGAATCGAGAAGTCTAAAATAGTGCAATTAACAACTTACCGACGACTTGGGTACGTTTCCCCGCTGAGTGATGAATTTGGTGGCCTTTTCATTGGCTATGCGCATCCGCTGTTTTGGAGCCATTGTGTGTATTGTTTTTTTTAATTATTTCCTCCGGACTATCACAGCACGAGAGTGTGTCAAATCAAATGATGAAGAATGCCTCGAACTGTCGGATGTGCACGACGGTGCACCCTCGCGCGGAGAGAAGAAGAGAGTACGATTCAGAAGCCGATTGGGCAGAGAGGGGGAATGATTGTAGACGTGTCTGTTTTTCTTTATCGTGCGTTTATGGCACGTTTTCATCGTACACATATATATTGTATTATTGTATACCCTATCCTAGCTTATTTTTTTAAATACATTTGATGAATACGAAAAATTATTATCTTTTAATTTTTCATCAAACTGTAAATGGTTGTTCCGCAATTTTTGAAAAAATTTGTCAAATATAACTCACGAACACATTTTCTATTCATTTTTACCAAACAAGCTTAAAAGTTTTTAAGTAATAGTTTTTTTGTTATTAATTCCTCGTATTCCTCTAATGTATTTTATCCCGACTATCGCATTTCCAAGTTTCGCCGCCTTATGGGAATTTAGCATTAGGGACATAGCGGCATGGTGTCTTATATTTTTTGTGGACTAATAAATGTATTAAAGGACAATTTAGTTTGTGTAGGTACGAGTATTTTCAGATAACGATTTCAATAATCTCCATCCGATTGAGTAACGAAATTTTTGTTCGCGCAATCGAAATACAACTATTTTTGTGCTGTACTTATACTTTTTTCCAAGGAGTCAAAAACATCGTGAATCGCAGTTTGTTGAGAATCGGTTTTTCGAAATAATATGTTTTATGGCAAAATGATATCTAAATTTTCATATACAACTTTTTTGATCAAAAACTCGTTTTACAACAGCTCTTTATAATTCGATTAAAAAAAGACTTCACAATATGCGAAACTTTGTGTATATTGTAATTAATTAAAAATGTTACTCTGATGAATCTATGTCAGAAATGTCTTGTATGACAAAAGTGAATTTTTTTTCCAGAAGTATGGCGTTGTGTAAGGAATGAAAATTATTAAAGAAAATACTAATACTTTTCACATATTTATTCTGTTCACTTTATAAATAGAATCAAATGTAATTTTATACAAATGAAAATTGTATAGCAATTCTTTGCGATAAAAAAGGACAAAATAGCTTAAAATAATTATTGTACTCTTGATCCTTTTTTGTGACAATTGCGAAAAAACTACGATCTCTGTACAACCGACTATTAAAAAAATATCACAATTCGCTATAGCAAATTGCTAATAACAAATCAATAAGGGTCACTTATTATTATTATTGGATATTTACCGTAACTTTAAAGATCATACAAAAATTGACAAAAATTCATTAGGTATATTTATTATACCTGAGTGGGTATTTTCTGTATTAAAATAAAATTCTTATTATAACTATAAAACACATCACGCACAAATTTCAGCTTCTCTTTTTCCCGATTCTTGAAAAATTATCTATGAATAAAAAAATGTATCCAGATTTTCAATGATTTTTAATGTGATTGCTTTTTTTAACGTTACTAGTGGAAAATTACGGCTTATTTTGACATGTATCTGCCTAAAAACATCGTCCTGCATATGTTTTGTTAGACAGGAATGTCACAGTAAGTAGCACAAAAGTAAAATATTGCTTATATTTTAAAATGGAAAAATCCTTGACTAAGAAAAAACTTTTCTCAACATAGTATTATTTTATCAAACAAAACGAAATACGTTTCTACACTGAACAAATTCAAAAAATATAAACAGTCCATTTTGTATTCAACTAGTTAATTACAAAATCAGTTTAAATTCTGTTGATCGTACTTACATCTCACGGAAAAGGAATCTTGAACTATCTTCGAATCTGCCATTTTATCAAAGAAGTTGTTTTATGTAGTTATTAAATAGAATGACACGTTATAACTTTGTTTTTTTTATTACAACGCATACCATACTCTCTCTCTCTCTTTCTCTCCTTTTTACATCATACACAAGACTCTATTATTAACATTATTTATTTTATTATTTCTCGAATTGCTGATCGAGTTCTAACACATTCCATTGACACTTTTACAAACATTTGTCCCAATTTTTTCCCTATGCGAAGTTACGAAGTAGCAGGGACACGCAATAAATCTTGCACAGCTTCTTACTTCCCATTTTTTGTTTCTTTTTGTTGGTATTCAGTCAGACAAAGTATTGTCTTGTAGCATTTGCGGTAGGACTCAATATTTTTTCTTTTCGCTGGAAGCAATATGATTAACGTACAAATCATTATCAATGAAATCTTGGTTTTGACTAGCGTTTTTACTGTGCCTTGAAATCCTGAAAGAGCATTAGATTACAATGAATAAAAAAAACGAGTCCCACGTTAAATAGCTAGACCGAATGTTTCTCCTTCGCTGAGTCTTTAGGTTTGTGTAACGTTACAGCAATGAAGTTTATTGCGATTAGTCTATTTTGACAGTGGAATAAATTTTCCGCACAAAAGCACTGGTGCCCGTGTAACCGACCGTGCCGCACATAATGCCCAGAGCTAAACTGAAGATAGCCATGTAGCCAAAGTAGAATGTAGTTTGGAAGAGGCCATACATCCTGCAAAATCATATTTATTTCAAAGGTACATGAGAATTTTTAACTCCAATTATTGTATGTTATAAAATAGACGAATACTCACTTAGTCTTGAAAAAGAAATAGTAAAACGAATACAGGTAAACATAACCAGATGTTGAAGCTGCCGCCAGAAAACTGGTCCATTGCCTAAAAATAGATCAATAATTCAATATTGCTCAGTTAAATAAAGGCACTCAATTCATTTTACATTAGACAAGTAATACTAACCATCTGTAGTCTTCTGCGTTCAGAAGGAAGTACGTGCAAACAATAGTCACGCACACCGTGACTATCATTAGTATGATGAATACAAGCAACATAAAACCGTAAACATAGTATATTTTGTACGCCCAAAAGGATGTAAAAATGAAATACATTTCAATGAAAATCGATCCAAATGGGAGTATACCACCGAGCATGATAATAACCATTGGTTCCATAAACCATTTTTTCTCGGGTATAGGTCGCGGCACCGCGTTCACTCTGCAAGGAGCATCTGGCGTTCCAGACAGATTGCGACCGAAAACCGTGCCTACAAGAGTCAGTGGTAGTATTACAAAAATACAGATGCACGTCACAGCGACCATAGAGCCAAATGGAATAGCTCTGCTAGTGTAGTAAATGGCAATGAAATTAATGAAAAATGCTGTTCCACAGACTAAAACTGGAATCATGAAAGCACTCAGTAGCATCTGCTTGATCCAAACTCGGCCACCCATTCGAGCGTACAGACTACCACCGGCATAACCGTTTATTGGAGAAGTTATCGCGTATAGTAGTATCGCAGCGGATAGCATAGAGCCTCGCTCGGTGTAAAGTTCTCCCACAATCGCAAAGATAATCACAAATAGAACTACAGCTGTTATCTGAAAATATTGACAAACACTTACAAAATATGGACCATTGGTCAAATGAAATGTTGTAAAAAGAATGGTATTTACCTGATATCCAGCTCCAATAAGCGCGGAAAAGAGAATGGGATGATTTGCTGGTCGGAACACATCACCGTGAACTTGTTTCCAACCATACTCATCACCCAAATCCCTCTCCATATCATCCATTTCTTCATCTTTGCTGTACCTTGCATAGTCTTTTCTCAAAGTGCGCATTAGAATCATGGAAACGAGTCCAACAAGGAAAATAACCATCATAAAACTATTGAAAATACTGAACCAGTGAATCTGAAAAAAAAAAAAAAAATAAATAAATAAAACAACTAAATCACGCTATAATATGCTTTTTTGTTCTAGCGAGTATATTTACTCTGTGTTGGAAGAAGTTTGGATCCAAGTACTTGTCGAACCTATCTTTGAATGGAGTATTGGTTTTTTTCCAATTAACTTCATAGGTAAAGGGTATAGTTTTCCCGGGTTTAAGTTCGACTTTGGATTCAGTTGTTAGATTAACATCTATGATTTGTTTTCCATTGTAACCTATATCTAATTTTTTGTGCGTCCAAATATAATGGGCAGTTTCTCCGTTGTTGTCTTCAGGCTTACCTACTACACCTGTGAAATAAATTGTGTATTAAAAGTGTATTTTTATGCTTTAATAACTAGAATTAAAATTATTATAAAGTTTGCGTACCCCAAATCGGTAAATCGTCTATATACATTTGGTACCAATACTGATTATTAATTGCGTACACAAAAGCCTTGTACTTGGTTTCATCTAATTTTACACTACAATACTTTCGCTTTGGAACAGGTTCTAGAAGATTTTTTTACACCGAGTAAAAATTTAGAACAATAGAATTTATTAATATTAATTAAATAAAATAATCATCTTACCTAAGAACTCAATGTCTATTCCACTTTTTTTGAGCTCTATACCTTCCAAAGCTTCAGAGAGTGTTTCATGATAATGGCTTATTACATCCTTGGGCCCTTTACAAAAGGGTAAGGAATAGTACGAATAAGTTTCTTGCCTGTTGTGGTACGGGCCAACTGTACTCATCCATAGTACTACCTCATCACTTTGATCATACTGTAAAGTAGTTTTTTTATAAGTGAAATATTCATAAAATAATAGATTATTTGTATCAAATTCGTAAAAAAATACAAAAAAGTAAAATTTTCATTTTTTGATGACCATACTTTTTATAGTTTAAAATAAAAATGCAATAAAAAATATATGGATATCATTCTTGAGCAAAACAAACAGCAAAATGCTGATTTATCAATTAGGCATTAAATAATAAGAAAATTTTCTTGGAAAAGAACTGAAGAAAAGTTAAATGTCCATCAAAAATGAGAATTTAAAAATCAAGAATTTACAGAGCTTCTTAATCCTGTATAAAAAAAAAACCATGTCAACAAATGTGTCGTAAGAATGACAATTTATGCCGAGAAAGTGTACACTAATACACGATACAACAAATCATTTTCATCCACGTTGCAGGTGAGAGGCTTATCCCTCCCAGATTTACTAGCGAAATGCCACGTTTTTATTAGACAAGACATAACAGCTCAAAAGCACCAACGCACTGAACAGTAAGTAAAACAGTAAAAGAAAAAGAAGGAAAGACATGCAAGCACATACTTAATAATTCGTTGGTTTGTTGACATTATCCAAAAAAATGACAAAAAACAATAAGTGAAGAATACAGATGGGATGGTATGACGGGCACTCACAATATGATCGTGCTCGTCGGCGTGGCTGCTGGCGCTGAGAAGAAGTATAAAGCAGGCGACCAGGAAGCCGAGTCGGATCCTCCGGGTCCGGCACATTTTTTTTTTTTCCTCTTCGCCGCACAATTGCACTCACTTTGGCTGGCACTGGGAACCTTAGCTGGTGCACTGACTCAGGCCAGCGAGAGCTCGCGTGAGTGAAACACGACGGAGAGATAGTTGCACTTATTTTCTATAACGCTTCTCTTCCTCCTCAGTCCTCACTAATATACCATATACTCATACGGGACCGAGAGATAGTGTTGTAGTTTGTAGTATTTAACCTAAGTTAGTATTGTTATAAGTAAGTTAACTCTGTTTCTATCTCTCTCTCGCTCTCTCTCTGATATGACCAAACGAAAAAAAACCAAAAAAAAAGAGACAAAGACGAAAAAATAAAATCAACACAAGAAAATATTCTGAAAAGAAGTTGCACAAACCATTGGTGCAAGAAATATATGAAAAATAAATATCAACTTCCCAAACTTTTTTCTTTTCTATTTCTCAGACAGCCCCGAAACGAGATGAGATGGCCAAATATACTTGTATCCTCACCGAACAAATTTTATTACTAATATTTATAAATGTATATTAAATATAAATATAACGTATAAATTTATGATTTTGTTGAAGCGGGTCTCGGCGACAACTTGCATAAAACTAGGCTGGTAATTTTTTGCCGGAAGGTTGTCACAACCAGACATTTAGAATAGAGTACACACATAGATAGGAACCATGCCGTGGAAATTTGTACTCTCAGAAGTCTCAGTCAGATTCATATAACGAAGAGATGGCGCTGAACGTAACATTTTTACCGTATTTCGATTACTCAAGTAAAAAGCTTGCGTTCGCAGTGGTTTCGTACAGTAAGTACAGTACTTACTGTCTATACAGCTGCGTTTGCAACAGCTCGAGCTTGCGTCCGCAGTACTTATGTGGAGCATGTGAAAACCTAACACTGCGGACGCAAAGCTGCTGCGTACGCAGTGTTTAGGTTTTCACATTACCAGCCTACTTGCACTGCAGCTCTGCAGCCTAGTTTTATGCAAGTACTTATTGTCGCCGGACGCCGACCCGTTGAAGCATCTCAGGCTGAGAGGCTATTCACATAGGCGTGACACTCAAGTGTCGCGCGACAAACTCCTGATGTCATTGTGAACGTTCACAGTGAAAGAGCGTCGCGCGACACTTGTCATACACATACAGCGAATGAACAGACTGAACAGACCTACAGTGCTTTATCAACACAGTCCGTTTAAAACAGTTTTTTAGGTTGAGTATTAAGATTTAAAAAAGGTTTTGTTCGAGTAATTTTTTTGTTTACATTAATAAAAAATGAGCGATGATCCGATGATATAGATTTTGAGTTGAGAGACAGTAAGGGCACTTGTTACATACTCACTGTTAGTGGACTGCGTTGGTGAAGCACTGTAGGTCTGTTCAGTCTGTTCATTCGCTGTACACAAGTGTCGCGCGACATTTTTTCAATGTGAACGTTCACAATGACAACGGGAGTTTGTCGCGCGACAGTCGACACTCGAGTGACGCCTATGTGAATAGCCTCTGAGATTCTCAGTACTAACTCAATCGATAATCAGTGCTCTACCTCACCGGTACGCGGTACGTTCCCCATCCCCAATGACCCCAATCCCTATCCAAAAACAAAAGCAATCTGCTACCGAAAACAAAAGGTTTTAGCAAAACAAGTTTCGGACAAAAGTTGTTTGTAGGATTATTTTGTAGGAATATGTAAGTACTTAAGGTGCATTTTGACGGGAAGCTAGAAGCTAGCTTCCAGCTTACAGCTTCCACAGCGCGAAATTTAAATTAATAAAACATTTTGTAAAAAAATAATAAGCATGAGCCTAAAATTGATTTATTCGTATAAGTATGATAAAATTAAACACATTATATGAGATTAAACGAGATTAAATTGTTTTAACTTGCTGTAAAGTTGAAATTTACTTCGTACAAACAACATAACCTTTCAACTGAGGCCGCGGTCACATGGAGCCGCGTAAAGCGTACGCGTAACGCACTCCATGGGACCGAGCCCTGACACTCGATACGGACGCTGGAAGTCGCTTCCAGCTTTCAGCGTCCGGAAGTTCAGCAGTGTTGGACTTCCAAAAACGGCAAAAACAAGAAGCTGCGTCTATAATATAGCAGACGACATAATGGAAGCTGAACTGCTGAAGCTGGAAGCTGGCTTTCAGCTTCCCGTCAAAATGCACCTTTAAGGTCAGGCAGGTCAGGCTGAGTCAAAACTGGAACTAATAATTCAAAGTCGTGAAATCGATGTGAAAAAACATACTTTTCGCAGTTTTCGCGTGCTTTTAGTTCATGGCTAATTTTAACTGCAATCACATCATCATCATATACATAGCACGTCACAAGGTATAGAC
>JAPYYV010008563.1:0-15163 GCA_030522625.1 Copidosoma aretas | reverse complement strand
AGAGCCCGGTGCCTCGCGTTAAAACAGCTTGGTGTTGTATTGAGCTCTTACGACTCGTATGCTTGTGTTCTCTGAGCCCAATATTTCTCTCCGTGTATCATAGAGTGATGTTCAACTCGCCAGTACTCAAAAAATACTCAACGAATCAGGCCTAAAAGATTAACATACGATCTTCGCACAAAGAGTGTAGTTTCTGAAAGTTTTTATCGAATATTAATATGGTTCGGGGTTTTTCCGAAAAAAATGTAGCCTAAAAATCAAAACTTTATCGATGAAAGAGTGATACAGATTTTCAGAAATCACAAATGTCTTAATACTCTATTATGCATTTCAATAACATAGTTTAAAATTTTAAATCAAAATATTGAAAAGAAAAAAATTAAGAAGCAATTCAGTAAAAAAATGTATGCCGTGCTACGCTGCAGTACGTGTTTTGGTCCACTTTTTTTACGAAATAACTGATAATTTAAGAAAAATGAACGATAATCTTGGGGCCCTCACGTGCTTATCTACTCAGATTTTTATAAGCTTTAATGTTCTGTCATTTTTTGGATCAAACTATTTATTTTTAACACAAAACATAAGAAAAATAGTCATTTTCGTGTTATACCCTATAATCAGTGAATTTGCTCTCATTTTTCGTAAAGAAGAAAGAGTTAGAGAGCTCTTCCTGTAACAAACGACACACAGCATTAAAACGTGTAAGATTCTGAAGAGGTGATCACTTCAGGGTTTCGAGGTTATCATTCAGTTTTTTGAGTTTGTAAATAAAAGTAGACCGAAACACGTCCTGCAGCGTAGCACGGCACAAAATTTGTTCAGTAAGATGCTTCTCAAATTTTTTCTTTTGAATATTTCGATGTAAAATTTTGTACACACGTTTCTAAAATGTAAATTAATAATGTAGTATTAAAAACTGTTACCAATTTATTGGCACAAAGCTTCCTCATTTAAATGTTCTACTTATTTTTTACACACTCACTCATCATTTTTCTGTTTTCTTCAACCGTAAATGTTCTTTTTATGGAAATTTCATTATCTTAACTATTTCCTATCACAAAAAATTATAAAACAACGTTGTTTCGAAAAAATTCATTTATAATAATCATTTGATTCAATAATTCTAATTTTAAATATACAATATACTGTATAGCATGGATGTATCAATTTCATTGAATTTTTTATTTTCATAAATTAATTCTTATCATCTAGTAGACCAACGAAGTAGAAGGTGCACTAGAAGCGAGACTATTCTATCGCGTTTTTAAGTAATCAACTAATTGAACTTTAGTCCTTGTATTATTATTCCGTGAGCACCCCGAGGCCATCGTATCCCACGTAACATATTGAACATAAATCTATATTTTCTAAAAAATCAAGTTTAAAAACAGTCAAAAACTAAAATATAAAAAAAATGAAGGTATCGTAATTTTTTTTCATGAATTTTTTTTTTTCCCGAAACTAAAAATCCCGGCATTATTAAAATCAGCCTTAGAAATCCTGAGATATGACTGATTATATAAATTCCCTATTTACACCCACACACACCCAGCTACTAAAATGTTTTTATCTTTACTAAATACGTTTTTTTGTATAAAATTTAATGATTATTCACGTTTTCTATCGTAAAATAACCTAAGATGACAATTATTAGCTAAAAATTTATCTTTTACGGTAAATCGATTTAAAAAAATTGAAGCTCAAATTTTTTTTCAGCGGTAATAGGAATCCAAAAACCAAAACAAGAAATAATATATTTAATAAATTTGTTAAATTTTAATTGAATACTTTTTTTGCGTAACATTTAATGATATTTTTTAATTCCTTCAGTAAAATATCCTAAAATAACAATAAATAGCTTAAAAATCCACTTTTCCATAAAAATCGATTTTGAAAACCAAAAATATAAAATTTAAAAAAAAATACACAGCATAATCCAAATTTTTTTCTTCAGCAGTAATTAAAATAAAAAAACCAAAAAAAAAGCCCTGTTGGATCAAAATCGGCCAAATAAATCCTGAGATATGACTGAATATATCCATTCCTTACTTACACCCACGCACACCCAGCTACTAAATTTTTTAAATTCCAACTACATACGTTTTTTTGTGTAAAATTTTATGATCTTCCAGAATTTCTATCGTAAAATAACATTGAATAACAATAAATAGCATAAAAATTATTTTTTCCAAAAAAATCGATAAAATCAAAATAAATAAAAAAATATACAGCAAAACCAAAATTTTTTTTTCAGTGGTTATAGGAATCCAAAAACAAAAGAATTAGCCCTGTTAAATCTAAATCGGTCGAGGGAATCCTGAGATACAACTGATCACACATACACACACGCGCATACACACATACTCACATACACACACACACACACACACACACACAGATACACAGATGGACGGAGGGACGTTTTTGCGAGAGTAATGTACATCGATTCTAACGTCCACAAAACGTATTTATAACATGTTATCTCGACATGTGAGTATACATCCATTACAAAGCTTCATCTATGAGGAAGCAAAATTTGTCATTTTCGAAAATTCGGAACCCTCTTTTATTGATTGAAGTTTTAATTAGTAGGTTAGTTTTTTTTTTTTTTTTGGAAAAACCACAAATCTTATTGATATGTGACAAAAACTGTAAGTAACTAGATAGTCTAAATGAACTCTGTAATGTTTTTGGGCCTAATTCGTTAAGTATTTTTTATATACTGGCAAGTTGAACGTAACTCGATGATAGGCGCCCTATTAGTTACAGTCTTTTTATTTATTTCATAATAAGTTGATGTGTTTCAAGTTGTCCGCCATATTGGGTCAACTATTTTGTTAGCCAGCTACCTTAAACACTTCAGTATTCCAGGAACTTCCTCAATATGACAATTTCTTTCTCTATACGAAAAAAATGTACGATTTTATCAAACTAGAAAATGTGTACTGCGTCATAAATTTTTTTTTAATTGCAATAATTAGCAAGATACATTTCTAAGTGACAGGGTATCCAGCACTAGCGATTTCTCTCCAAACTAGCTATTTTCAGCCTTCCGTGACGATTTTTTCTTCTTAAAGTAGCTATTAGCGAACACCCAAGACTTTTGTCGCATGGGCAGAGCGACTTTACTCTCTTTAACTCTCTGACTATCTCGAGTGGGAGATCTTTCGTACCTTTGCTTTAACCTAAACCCCTCCCACTCTTCATAACTCAAATACAACTGATACAGTGCTACTCAGACTGACGATAGCCGAATGAGCTAATCGTTTTGCTCCTACTCAGCGTCGTGTCTTCGATCCTAGGCAATATCTTTTTTTTTTTTTTAATTCAATTATGTATTTCCATCAAAAAATTCCATTTGGTCCATCAAGTAAATTTAAAAAAAATATTAGATAAGCGTTTTTTCTTTTTTAATCTGAACAAAAACTGACGGAGATAGAGCGAGTCGAAATTCAGGAGAGTGGGTAGATTGACATCACCAAGGTTATAAATTCTACTACCTTTATTACGTCACACGAAACTTCAATGCGCTTGTATCTTCGTCAATTCTCGTTTCTATGCAAAAAGAAAAAAATACGTGTCCTATATTTTTCAATATTCTCCCGAATAAAATAAAAAAAATTAGACAATTTTTTTTAGAAACACCCTATTACTTATACTCTTAATAATTATTGTTGTTATTATTTTCGTCGTTGCTGTTATTATTTGTGTCAGAAATTTTAGGAACATTTTTGTTATTGATCATTACTATTTCTATTATTATTATTCCTTCTACTAGTATTATAATTACTATTATTATTACTACTTGCAATATTTCTTAGCTACTATCGAATATTACTAAGTAATGGCCTGTAATCTTCTTTTTTCTGCCGAAGAAAGTTGCCGAAAATTGTATAAAAGTTTAATACATGTATTAGGAATAGAGCGTCTGCATCAATGTGTATATAAAATGTAGGATAATCTTTGCTCACCACCTTGCAGTAAGTATCTTGGCACGGTTTTTTAACTGATGGAAAAATTGAGATACACAGGGTAGTTTTATACATGAAATTATGTGCAATAGTGGCAAAATTGAAACTATCATAAGAAAGAAAATACACAAAATCTATAACTATATACAAATTTAATTATTATTCCTGGGATTTTTGCATCTGGTAGTATCTCGTAGGCTATTCCACTATATTTAATGTCGAAATTAACCTGAAAAAAAAATACGGAAACAGAATATCACAAAGATAAATTATGTAAGTTGGTTACTGGGTTTGACAAGTTGTGTCTTCTTATTAGTTTTCGCCACTTTTAAATCTTTAGATCAGATGTATGATAAACGTTTGAATTTATTATTATAATAGAATTTGAAAATTTGCAAGTAAAATGCACATCAATATAATTGTTTCATTAAAATCATCACATTAAGTGCCATTGTTTGTTGAGTGGGAGAATGTAGTAACTCAAATTTTTATTTCAGCTATGTCGTATCTCAAAAATTTTTTTCAGAACAGTGCATTTGAAAAATTTTTTTTTCAATGTAGCATCTTAAAACTTTGATACAGAATACTTCATACAATTTTGAGAAACATGTTATTAAAACATTTATCTGACAAGACGTTTTTGTAAATAGATTTTTAAACACGAAGCTTAAAAATTGAATTTTTCGGTACGGTGCTATTTTAGTCAATTATTGAATTGCAAACCAAAAAAACGTGCCGGGATACTTACCGCAAGGAGGTGAGAAAAGAGCACCCTGTACTTTATCTAAGTACACATTAATGCAGACGCATTATTTTTAATGCATATATTAAACTTGTATACAATTTTCGGCAACTTTCTTCGGAAGAAAAAAGAAGAGTACAGGCCATTACTAAGTAATATTCGATAGCAACTGTAAAAATATGGTAAGTAGTAATAATAATAGTAATAATCATAGTAGTAGAATGAGTAATAAAAATAATAATAATAATTATAATGATGAATAACATAAACATATTAATTTATTTATTTATAATGTCAGTTACATGTAATACTGTTGGTTCAATTATATTATTTGTTGATAACGATTATGGGGTGAACATTTTGACATTTTAAAATCAACAACCAATACAAATTCAATAAGATCACCATAATCGTTACATTGTATAGTTTTTATACTATTATCACACTCTGCATGATTTATGTGAAAAATCGTATAGGTCATAACGAAAATAAGATTATTTTCAAAATAAGATTGGGTATAATTTTCATGGAAAAAAAAGTAAATCTGTCCTTTTCGCAGTAACTTTACTATAAAATTACAAACACGCTTATTGTAACTGTACTATCATTTTTGTCCATAAATATATGTCGATGCCGAGTAATTTTATAAAATTAAAATAAAGTTTTCGAAATACTTAGAAAATGTTAGTATCTCAGTGTTATTATTCGTATGATTGTATTTGTCAAATTCAGTGGCTATGTTTCAACATGATTTGAGTAATGGTACATTGAATAGCCAGACAGATTAGAAGTATGAAAAAATTTTAGCAATAACTTTAATAAAAATTCTCTTAAAATCGAATTTGCTATAAAGTATATTTATATCAATCCCAATATAACAAATAAAAATGTTTCCAAATAAATACGAATAAAGACGTGTATGAGCGGTTATTCCTAAGTGCAGTTATAAAATTCGTTATGATAAATACGTAACCAAAAATAAATTCAACAGACTTGACACGAGCGATGAAACGCCTTCTCGTTTTGGAAAAAAAAACGAGGAAAAGTTACATGGAGCATATTTCAGAAGACAGTGACTTTAGCGATTCTGACGCAAACTAGAGCAGGAGTAAAATACATTTTTTTTCTCCTAGACAATGATAACATACACAATGACAAATAAATTTTAATGTAACTTAAAAAATGATATATTACTTGTCATGAGTATATTGATGTTTCAAATGCAAAAACAAATTTCATGCAGTTAAGGTGGCTCATCACTCCTATATAGCACATATTTTGGTTATTTTATTATAAATTTTTATTAAAAGTTATGAGAAGTGTTACTTAAACCTTACAATAATATAGCTTGTGCCAAATATCATGTGTGTCTTGAACGGACGGTGCCGTATTAAATAAGGGCATAACTGTATGCAGTTAGTCATTATGTTTAACTTGCTAGTACTCGCATAATTGTTAGTAAGTAACTGCAAAATCATTCAAGACTTCCCAGATTGTTTTTTTTTACTTCGGGCCTAAACCTAATGAGTATTTCTGTCTTTCAAGAAACATTATAATCTCTAAATATCTGAGATATTGTTAATTGTACAAAAAAAAGTTTGTAATACATTTTAATAAGCTAAATTTTTAGGCTCAATACAAACGTATATGCAAAGTAATAATTTGGAGTGGATGTAAAAGAATCATCGTTACTTGCAATCATTGTGTGACATAAGTTCTGAAAATAAAATATTTTCTTGCAACATATGCGGAAAAAAGTTTTTCCTGCTTATATAAATAGTACAGTAAATCAAATTTTATGGAGCTTCTAATAAACGTTTTTATTTTTATCAAGTTAGGATGCCTCCTTGAGAGCTCTCCCTAGACACGGCTCCAAACACTCCATTGCCCATAACTATAAATATTTGTTTGACTTTTTATTGACATATGTCATATAAAATTTTCTGATTATGAAATATGTAGTAACTAATAAATTAAAAAGTATGTTTAAAATAAATAAAATATAATTTTAACAATTTCAAATCTGATTCACAGGTGATGGTGAAATCGGAAGAAAAACATATGACTAGAGATGAAAACGTCAAAAAAAATACTTCAGTCCAAAATGGAAAGAATGAGAAAAAAAATGAAAATGAAGAACAGGAAATTGATGCTACAAGCTTAAATTACAAAGTAGGAGATGCAGTTGACTGTACTGACAATGCTCATGGAGCTTGGTATGAAGCAGTTGTTCTTAAAATATTTTTGAAGTCTGAAAAATTGTTGTATAAAATTAGATGGGATTTATCGGATTCTAATGACGAGCCGTTTGATGTAGAAGAGAAGTCCTTGAGACCTAGAGCTTGGAAAATTTTAAATTTCAACGAATTAAATATCGGTCAAAAGGTAATGCTAAATTACAACTTGGAAAATACAAAAGAAGTTGGGTTCTGGTATGATTTTACAATAGAAAAAATAAAAAACATTCAAAGCATAAAAGAATTGACTGGAACGATTCATGTTGGAGCAGAACTCAGTAATAATAATAATGTTGAAAACTGTACTACAAATACGAGACTTGAAGTTTACAGAATAGAAAAACCAGTTCCGCTGACTGAAAGAGATGATGATTTAATGAACTCGCGCATACCTGAATCTCGTAGAAAAATACCGGTCAAGTGCAGAAGCTGTCTAGATAATCCTCGTAAAAAATGTAGAGAGTGCAGCTGTAGAGTCTGTGCTGAAAAAAAGGACCCTCATCTTACCTTACTTTGCGATGAATGTGATGATGCTTACCATATAAATTGCCTAAAGCCCCCATTGACTGAACTTCCTGAGGATGATGACTGGTATTGCCCAAATTGCAAGGTAAATGCAAACGAAATTGTAAAGCTTGGTGAAAAAGTAACGGCAAAAAAAAAAAGTAGTAACACTGCCGGCACGAAAAGAGATTGGGGAAAAGGAATGGCATGTGTAGGTAGAACAAAAATCTGTACCATTGTTCCACTTCATCATAAAGGTCCTATTCCTGGAATAGAAGTAGGCACTGTGTGGAAGTATAGATTTCAGGTGTCTGAAGCTGGAGTTCACAGGCCTCATGTGGCTGGCATCCATGGACGTGCTGACGAGTGTGCTTTTTCTATTGCATTATCTGGAGGATATGAGGATGACGTTGACCATGGAGATGAATTCTTTTATACTGGATCTGGTGGGAGAGATTTGTCTGGCAACAAAAGAACAGCAAAACAAAGCTCTGATCAGCAACTAACTCTGATGAACAAGGCCTTAGCTCTAAACTGCAGAGCTACACTAAACCCAAATGGGGCTAAGGCTGATGACTGGAAACAAGGCATACCGATTCGCGTCGTCAGAAATTTCAAACTTGCCAAACACAGCAAATACGCTCCTAAAGATGGAAACCGATATGATGGTATTTACAAAGTTGTCGAATATTGGCAAGAAGAGGGTCGGAGTGGCTTCAAAGTCTGGCGTTACTTATTGAGACGTGACGATCCAGTACCTGCCCCATGGACAGAAGAGGGTATGTCTAGAATAAAAGAGTTAAACTTGAAAATGATATATCCCGAAGGTTATCAGGAGGCGCAAAAAAAAAAAAATAAAGAGAATGGAGCTGATAATAAACAAGAAGAAAAAGATTTAAAGAAGCGCAAATCAGACTTTGTAGCTGGAAAAATTGATTCACCGGTCAAAAAGCAAAAAAATATCTACAAATTAAACAGTGAAATTTCGGAATTAATAGAAAAAGATTTTACTAATGCTAAATTATGGAATCATTGTTTAGAGTTTATTACTGAGGGAAAGCAAGCTTTTTATGAAAAAGTTTCCATGGAATTTGTTTGTATTGTTTGTCAAGATTTAGTATGCAAGCCTATTACGACACCATGTGCCCACAACATATGCGTTATATGCTTAAAAAGAAGTTTAAAAGTTAATGCTGACACCTGTCCGATGTGTCGTGCTTCCTTAGATAAAAATTATGAATTAAAAATCAATGAAACTCTTGAGTCGGTCCTACTGCTTATGTTTCCAGGCTATGAAACAAGATAATTTAATTACATTCTGTATTTATTTTGTAATTTATTATGTTCTTATAAAGCTAGATATCATTTAAAAAGTATCAGTATTAGGTATTTATTCTTTACGTTCCTTAAATGGATAGTAAGTAAATCAAAAATATTTTATGTTACTATTAATATATAATTATATTTAATATTATTAATAAATAATATTATATACTTCCGAAATCGATTCTCTGCAAATTTTTATTGCACTAATTGTCAGTGTTAAACCTTATACAGTAAAATGGCTCATCCTGCTGCCTCAAAATAGTTGCTGCTGCTCCTGGGAATACCCGTAATAAGTTGACCTTCAGCCCAGCAACGACTCTAAGCCAATACAAAGTTAATTATTGTAATATCACTTAGAATTAATACTTCAAGTGAATAAAACATTATTTTTCTTTGCAAATATAATTATCTTTTTCATCATTTAAATTGCTCATTGTTGCAATAAATATAATATTAAAATACGCACATCCCATCTATTTTAAGAAATAATTACTTAACTCTGTTGTATAAATACCAAACTATTAAACAAATCTATGAATGTATTTATTGTGGCTACCATGAATTAATGAAATACTGTGCGTAGTGTGTGCTTATGCACAAGCATTCAGTCAATCTGGGAATCCTAGTTGATAAATTACGCTTTTTGAGCTCTAGCTACTCCTCCTCACTTACTCTGAAGAATAAAATAAAATTCTTTTAGTTTCTTCTTATTTTTCTCTCATTTAATATAATCTTTCCTCGTTGCTTCACCTTCCCCCTGTGCGCTCTCCTTGGCTCTTCTACACACCGAACTATCACCCATTTTTACTTACCTTCCACGTTCTTTCCACACCCTCCCTCACGTTCTTTAATGCTATGGATTTTATTACGGAAAAATATTTAAAGAAGTTCTTTTTTTTATGTATGATGTAGTTGTATGATGCAGGGATGTTAATTTCTCCCCTTCCTATTCTTTTCTACTTCCTTCTACCCATCCCTCCTCTTTGCTTCTCTCTTCTACCTTTTGCTTCTTGTAATTAATGGTATGTCATATATTTATTGAATACTTAAGAAAAATGTTGAAAATAATATTTTTTTATTTATACAGCAGATTTACACATCAGCCAACAGGTACTGTTACGGTCCATTTGAATTTATTCGTTCGTGGAACCGTTTGCGTACAGTACTGACATTAATTAGCTGCGATACAAGTAGCTATAAAAACCACAACATACACAAAGGGTATATCCGATTAGTATAATATTGCAAAAAATTGTATCAATGTATTAATCGTTTTTTTCGAAACAAATTTTTACTTCTTAAAAGGTATGTGCAGTTTGAAAGAATGATTTCTAACCGTCATGAAGCAGAAAGTATTTTCAAAAATATGTTCTTATTGTCGCGAAGCCGATTGCATTTTTTAGAATTTATTCTAAACGTCACACAGCTAACCATTTCCAATAAACGTATCACAACTGCTGCATAGCAGACAGGATTTTGGTAGATCAATTAGTAAAACAATCCGAGAGTACGAGTCTCGCTAGATAGCGCTGATTTCCAGCTGAAAATTATACTAAAATTACGTGATACATGTCGGCAAAATCAAACTTGTTAATCACGTGAATAAGTGAATTTCTTATTGCCAAGACTTACAAGTATGTAAAGTGCTCCATAAAATGTTTAAATCTTTCTGGTATTTATTTTCAATTTTAACACCGATTGCATGAAAAGTAACTGTGTGAAATAGAAGATTCTGATCAGAAAACAGAATATATATGAGATCCTGAATTTTTTTTTTTGTATGACCACAGAAAAAGATATAGTCAGCATTATTAATGAGCGAAATGTAGTCAAAAATCATTCAAGAAGCCAAGATACAGTGGTTATTTACTTGTCATCTATAAACCCCAAGCTTTATAACCCAGTAACCTGGGGGACAGTAAGATAGTAGTAAATTCATTAATGAATTATTACACAAATAACTTCATAACCTGAATCCCAAGCCATTTAGCACGGTTACACGGGGGACAGCGAGATAATAATATATTAACTGATAGATTATTTAAAAGATAACGGCATAAACTGAATCCCAAGCTATTTAATCTAGTCACCCGGGGGACAGTGAGATAATAATACAACTAGTAAATTAATTATTATAAAAATAACAAGACAATTTAAATCCCAAGCTATTTAACCCGGTAACCCGAGGGACAATGAGATAATAATATATTAACTAATAAATTATTTAAAAAATAACGATACAACCTAAATTTTAAGCTATTTAACCCGGTAATCCAGGAAACAGCGACATAATAATATATTAAATAATAAATTACTTAAAAAATAACAGCATAACCGAAATCCGCAGTTTTTTAACCCGGTACCCCGGGGGACAGCAAGTAAATAATATAAGTAAATGAATTATTGTAAAAATAACAACATAACCTAAATCCCAAGCTTCTTAACCCAGTAACATGGAGGGCTGGAGGTAAATAATATTATAAGCAAATAAATAATTATAAAAATAACAGCATAACCTAAATCCCAAGATTTTTAATTCGGGAAACAGCAAGATATTATTATATAATTATTAAATCAAAAAAGCTAGGGGTGTAAGTGACTTTGCTATTTTAATATTTTGCTTAAGTAAAATACTATTAAATCGCTGTTCCCCGGGTCACTGGGTTAGGAAGCTTGAGGTTTAGGCTAATGGGTTTTGCGTTTTTGCACATATAGCCGATTTGAAATCCGTGTGCTTCTGTCTGCCACTTTCGAAAGCACTAGGCAGGAGTAGCGCCATAGCATGATAGGAAAGGCTACACAGTTCAGTCGGAGCTGCTGATGCATCTCTCATGTGGCTTA
The DNA here is from genome assembly GCA_030522625.1 of Copidosoma aretas. NCBI lineage: Eukaryota > Metazoa > Arthropoda > Insecta > Hymenoptera > Encyrtidae > Copidosoma > Copidosoma aretas. The sequence goes on along the minus strand of JAPYYV010008563.1, from coordinate 3,542 downwards.
AAAAAAGTAGTTGTATTAAAATGAAAATTTAAAATTGTTTACAACTTATATACAGACAGTATAAATGCTTTGAATTAAGACAACAAACAGCTTATTAAAGCTCCGTTGACTTTTGAACGAGAGATACAAAAAGGAATGAAAACTGTTTACGACAGTTGAGTTGTGCTGGGCGAGCTGGCAAGGTGTATGATGAAACGACATCAGAGAGTCGACCTGGAGCAAAACAAAACTTACAATAAAGAAGAAGAACGATGATTGCATCAGTGAACTAGGTACGGCCAGGCCAACATCTCTAAAAGAAGAGAGCAAAGGTGCCACGCCGCTTAGCTTAGTCGCGAGACCGTGGCCGTTGAGCCGCCTGCGCCGCGGGGCAAGGGGGGAGACAGTTATCGAAAAATAGAGCAATTACATATCAACTACCATGAAAAACAATAACTTCGCAACTGTCTTCTTAATCCAAGGCCAATGGCAGCCCTGCTTATAATTAATAAACTATGTTAATTAACAAACTTATAAATAATGCTATTTCAAACCGAACAATGTAAAACTCGAGCTACTGATCTTTTAGAGTCTTTACAATACTCTATACCCAAAAAAATTATAAATAAGATTATTATGACGAAATATTTGTACTTCTTGTCGTGTGTATATCTCGAAAATCAAAAAAGTAAACGAAGACAAGGAAAAAAATGTTTAAATTTAATTGGTACGTATTATAATTCTTTTTCTTACCATGGGCCCAAAGTGCAGTAGAGCCTTTTCGTCCTCAGGCCGCACTTTGGGCCCTTAAAACCACAATGCGCCCACGGGCAGAAAAATTTTTTCTGCCCTAGGGCGCAAAGTATTTTCTCGGGCCCAAAGTGTGCCCACGGGCGCAATGCCCACGGGCGCAAAATTGCACTTTGCGCCCTCGGCAAGAAAAATAATATGCGAGACTCGGGCACAAAAGTAAAACAAGCGTGCCCTTCGGGCGCTCAATTTTTTACTTTCTGCCCTAGTGGCGTAATGTACTGTAAATATTATATTAAGAGCATTCAGAGGTACCCTACCTTATTTTCTCGTAAATGAGCTAGGCTACACAGTGAATCGCAGCCAGTTATAGCAGCATTCTTCTACTCTATTTTCTGAGCCAGCTAGTGTACTTTTTTAACTCTATTTAGTTTATAATTTTCACATGTGTCGTAGATATTTATAACATAAATTTTTTTTTCACAGCTGGTAACCATGAAGTCTCGACAAATGAAGAATCAGATGCAAAAATGGGTAGTAGTGGAGATAATTCAGGATTCTCTAGTGAAAAAATAACGTTGCTGAAGGAACGTGTCAAGCATCTCCATCCTTCTTAAAATTAATAGCATCTTTACCAATTAAAAAACGTAAACTGTCACAAAAAAGGTACTCTGAAGAGAAATCTGAGAATATTGCTTTTAAATTAAAAAAAAAAAAATTAATTTGAAATAATATGGTCCGGATAACCTCCATGATGACGACGGTGATATCTCAATTTTAGAGGTTCAAGAAAGTTTTAATACCACTGAGGACCGAACTCATAAAATTAAAATATTCACAATTTTCAGACATTGCACTGAAAAACTTTCGGCACGTCTGCTGAGCCAGAGGCGATACAACAGGCACTGCGCATATTCAGCATCCTAGCTGAGGCGATTGGAGCAAGGGCAAAACCGAAGCGGCCGCGGCGCGCTGAGTGTACCGCTGCTGTGGCACGAGCTTAGCCCAGGAAAGCCGGAGCTGCATGCATGCTACTCAGGAACAACTCTCGTTCCAAACCACCACAGCTACCGTGCCGAAGCCAGTGGCGCTGTCAGCAGCATCGTTTGGCGTAGCAACTGCTTGTACGGTGTCGCTAGTAGCGCCGAAATTTTTTCTGTGTTCTCTTATCAAACAATAGGAGGAAAATTATCTACTGCAACTCATCATATGATAAGTGTAGCCAAAAGTATTGCTGAAGATAAAGGCATATTGAGCGATCCTAGTCTCAAACATCATCAATCTCTAATAGTAGACGCTGTAAACACTGTAGTTAGCCTCTTCCTTTAGTCTGATGATCATATTCAATTGATGCCAGGCCGAAAAGATTATCTATCAATAGGGTTCTTCCGTAAATTTTTTTTTCAAATCAATTGGGTACATCAGGTAGAATATCAAAAAATATTTGACACGTATTTGTTCTTTTTTTATATAAATGAAAACTGATAAAGATATACCGTATGAAAGTGTCGCGTGACGTCATACCTGTAGTCTATTATGCATTGGATTTTATACAGGTATGACGTCATACAGCCCCCTCTCCTGAACTTTGATTTGCCCTATCTTTGAAAATTTTCGTTTGTATAAAAAAAAAAAAAAAAAAAAAAACGCGTCTAATATTTTTTGATGACCTACCTAACGGACTAAATGGAATTTTTCATGCAAGGACCCTATTAAAGTATATGATCGAAAAGTACAAATGAACAAGCGACGACTTTTTAAATAACTTAAAATGAAATGTTTACAAACACTTTTCCAGAAATAATATGTAATTTTTCAAAATTCGCTAGCCTACAACCAAAATACTGTGTGCTGGCAGTGGTTATGGTACTCATTTAGTTCGTATTTTCCCTGTACATCAAAATATCAAATTTTAATTAATAGATTGTGCAAATTTAAAATCAATTACAGCCGGTTCTCAACGACCTTCAAGAGGACATCAGAAGGACTTGATGTATTTAGCGCGAAGTGTTGCCAACCTCATATAACAAAAAAAATAGTCAGTACCTAACCTTTCAGACAGCAAATATCCGAGTCTTAAGTCCGGCAAGTAATAACAAATAGCGTTAGTGTGATTCTGACAACCAACTTTAACAACTGTATGCACGCTACGTATTAGTATAGTTATTGTGGATGTATTTTTAACAAATTTTCAAATCTATATTCATCCCATTTTAATGATGAGTATGCCAAGATTACTATCACATCATGTGATAAGTGTTCATATAAACATTTTGTTTTATAAAGAAGTCAGTTTTGCCATTTTATTCTAGACATTTAATTTTGTCTCTTGAATGACATCAAATTTTTTTTTTAAATGGGCATTTAATTCTATACGTAAACGGACATTAAGTAAGCAGACATGAACGATTATGACTTTTATACAGACATTTAAATTATTTTCTCTAATTTCCAGTTACTTCAAGTATGTGATACTAAAATATTAGTGTATGTACAGTCTCAGTTGTTTTCCACGTGTATGACTCCTTAATTCATTGGTCACAGTTCAAACATATACCACTGTCATATATAAATTTTTTTATAATTTTAAAAATTTTCAGGTATTAAGTGGATGTATATAAATCCAGATTATGTAATAGGAACACAAGAAATGTAATCATATTTATTAACTAGAATCCAGTTGTGGCGATGTTTGTAATGAAAGCTGTGTCCGATGAATCAGATGAATCAAGTCCAAACATAATAGTCAACTAAGACTGTACTTGAGCAGTTTTTTTTTTTTTTTTTTTTTTTTTTTTTTTTTTTTTTTTTTT
>JAPYYV010008562.1:0-12534 GCA_030522625.1 Copidosoma aretas | reverse complement strand
TATATATATATATATATATATATATATATATAGCCGCTCTCTGTACGGCTGCATGGTGGAAATCGTGACGTGGCTGTAATAAGGGCTTAGCTGGACCCCTGTGATAGCTAATGTACGATCAGGCAAATAATGGGAGCGTTCGATTTTCATCAGTTGGTCGCTCGCTCTTATGTTTTAAATTTTTTTGTATCGTTCAACGAGCAGTCTACTATGTAGATATACTTATAGGGGGAAGATTTGAACCTCTAGATGGTTAGTCAGAAGGTGAATACCTTATCCACTTGGCCCAAAGTGGGTAGATACTGGCTGAATAATTTTAGTCCATATAAATTGCAATCCGTTTTAGTACTCAATGATTGAATCTATTCCAACTTTTACTTATACTGGGTATTCTAAAAATGTTCCAGAAAAACTATACCACGAGACTAAGGTTGTCAAGACGAACAAAAATGCCCTTTACCAAATTTCGATCCAATGTGTGGTTTTCGAGATATTGCCAATTCAAAATCAAGGACCTTCTGCATCACATAACACTCTATTAAAAAAAAACCATGTCGAAAAACCACAAGCAAAAACCACATACAAACATGCGTTTTTACCACTCCGTTGTCATGTGATTTTTGTTCTTAAATCACCACATGGTTTAAAACATGTGATTTTCCTAATCAATTTTAAAAGTGTGAGGTTGATTGATCTTAAAAAAATGATTGTATCCCGTATCTGCTGTAAAATTTGTGTACTAAGAAGTAGGTACTTTCTTGTTTTTTTTTAAAGAACCACATGGTTTTTTAAAAACCACGTGTTTTAAACCATGCAGTGATTTAAGACAAAAAACCACATTAAAACGGAGTGGTAAAACCACATGTTTATATGTGATTTTTGCATGTGGGTTTACTATGTGGTTTTTGGACATGGTTTTTTTTAATAGAGCAGGATACTAGAGTTTTTTAATATTTTTTTACAGTAATTTTACAGATTTTCAGTTGACAATATCTCAAAAACTACGCATCAGAGGGAAATTTGGTGAAGAGCTTTTTTGTTCGTCTTGACAAGCTTAAGGCCGTTCGGTAGAGATAATACCCTCCAAAAATTTTTTTTTTATTTTTGACCAGACGTTCTTATTGTTGTTACAAGAAACCTGTCAGATTTTTAAGAGGTTCATCTGTTACGTTTTCAAGATATTTAATTACAAAGTTCAGTCATTGTAACACGGTTGCTTATGGGAAAACTGATAAAAACTCAGTTTTAAGAAAATCGGTCCAATTAAATTCGCCAATTTTTTTACATGTCACAGATAATGTTATTAATTTAATGTATATTAAGTTTCGCTACGATTATCTGATTTTTTCTACGAAAAAAAAAAATTAAAAAACGGTGGAAGAAAACGATACGACAACGTCGTGAGGTGACTCGAGCTTCCGGTTTCACTCGCCAGATGGCCATAAGTTTTGAAATCGCTTTCCCCAAAGGGAACTTTATTCATGTATGTATGAATAAATGTATGTATATAATTTAAGTACTTGTAGAACTGTGGGTATATCTTCGTCAATTTTGTGCAGCGTTGCGAATTCTTCACTTGCTGCCTGTTTCCCCTTGTCCCTCAAATGTTTTCCCCCGCTAACTGTATGGAACGTCCTTAATCTCATGGTATAGTTTTCCTGGAAGATTTTCGGAACACCCTGTATATTTATAGTACATAGTTAATGTTTAATTCTAACATTAAAAAAGTTTTTTTATAAAATACAATTTATACGGTTTGAACACTTTTTTTAATAGTTATTAACCTAATCATCCGAGATCATTTAGTGTTTGATTTATGTTTATGCAATTTTTACATTATATGTATGTATACATATTTTATTCTTCAATCTTTTTTTATTCAACTGTATTAACTTAACATTGTACAATACAAATTGTAATGACCGTATATCAAAAGTCTACCAAAAAGCGAAAGGAACTTCGTTCTGACTGGAGGTTCATAGACCCCTCACGTTTTTTCTTACTGAAAATATGAGTAGTTAACTGTAACGTGTGCAAGTTTTAGCAAGATTGATCTTTAGATAACGGTAAGGAAATTTAATATACAACATTATCTCGGTTCCAGCCCTTATAAAAATTTGTTTTTTTAATCTTTATTTTTTCAAGCGCTATCAAGTTAGGAAAAAGTGGATAATCTCCGTTGTAAACTAAAAATATGGTTGTATACAACGTGTAAACAAACATGAACCTACATAATAACTTCGTTAATAGTAGGTTGAAATCGACATTTTTCACAAATTCAAACGGGATAAGAGACCTATAAATATTATCAATGGATAACGAGTAGATTAACAAATAAAATATTTTTTAGGGCGTTTGTTAAACTTTCGTTCAAATTGATGTCAAAACTTCTAAATTTTTACCGGTTTATTATCTTGCAGTTGCATGTCGTAAAACTTTAAAGTAAAACGTTATTTTCTTATAATGGAATGAGCTTGTCCAAAATCTGAAGCAGACTATGGGAGAAAGTCACTGCGCTTAATCGTAATTATTGATACATTCTTACGTAGCTTTAATATTCATTGACTCTAAATATTAATAACCTTAAACATAATGTTTTTATTAATTTTTTTTTTTTTATTTAACCAAAACTATAGTTTGGTTTTTTTTGTTTCATGAATATTACTCTCCATCATGTAATGACCGAGTCAAATTCATTCCTAAATATGTAGTATTGTGAATGAGCAGAATTTTACGAGCAACATCAGAATATCTACCAAATGTAATTTGGACATGTTACAAGGTTATATAACTTCTAAGAGGTCGTGCATTATTCACGTAAACACTTTTTTTATTTATTTCGACTCCCCCTCCCTCCCACGTAAACTACAGTAATATTTCGTAGTCACCCTCTCCCCCCTCCATAGTAAATATAATACGCGATGGATGTAAAAAAATTCTGAAAGAAAAATTGTGATGAATATTTTATTCATTCAAAACATTAAAAATTGTAAAAATAGAATAAATAAATTAGTGTCTTCATCATATGATAATATTTTTATTTACTACTTATACATAGATTAATAAAAATTCTCATATTAATAACAGAAATAAATTATTATTGACAAGTATTAGCCACTCTACTATCGAATTAACGACCGGTACATTTTCTGTATTTTATGTGAAAGTTCAATGTCTTTATGAGATTCTCTGACGTCCATATTAATTTATTATTCGACAGCAAGCAATTCAGCATCTTGTTCAGCGTTCTTATTAAAAAGTGTGCACAATACCTCGTCTTGACGACGATTAATTATATGCACAGGAGTTTTTTTTAGTAGCTCTTTTTACTCTTTGACCAGGATGGATTTCTTTTCTATGATTGTGTACATTTTTTATGGTTGCTGATAAAATTTGATAACGTAAATTGTTAGTGGGAAAATATATGAAATTCCAGGTAATGTCCTATTCGAAAATAACGTGTAAAAATGTAACGTGCTAATATCTCGGGATCGCAGATGCGTCGACAAAAATAGCTTGCACTAATGCAAGAAGCGCCGAAAAATGCAATGGCAAAGATTATTAATTTAATTTTGTAGAGTGTAAATCGTAAGAAAAGTGGCTGTGAAGAATTTGCCGTTAATAGCTGGTGGCGTAGGCTTGTAGTGGTTAGACATCTGCTGCAGCACATGTACTGACCTCATAGCCATTTCCTTAATCTTGACACTGCATGAAATGCTGACAAAGTTTAATTCAGTAGAAAGTTAAAACAAAATTAATTTTTTATGTGTAGAGAGTGTATTAGTAGATGTTCAAAAAGTAGGATACCAGAAGCAGAGCTGATTATGACGTCGATATTTAAAATATAGAAATCGACATACTGCTTGTATTAGATTTTCTTATTTGCTACTTTGAACATGCACAGGAACCGCTAAAGTAAATTTCTGCAACTCCAGGTTATTTTTTAATTTTGCAGTTACATTATCATTGAAAATCATTTTAAAAAATCAGATCACTATACTGTCGATGGAATACAAAATCATATCTTAGTGTTGTCGTTCCCTTAGCTTTTCTTTATATTATAAATAACTAAGTAATTGAGAAATGATCGATGTTCAATCGATGGTTGATTTCCATATTTTGAATATCAACATACTGATTGGATTCTCTATGATTCTAGTATTATACTTTTTGAACATGTATCAATAAACTTTTCATACAAAAAAAAAACAGCCCATGGCTCTCAGGACCCTAGACAGAAGTGAAACTTGAAAGAACATCCCGTTTTTTAACAAGAAAATTCATCATAATGTTTTAACAATGATTTTGTCAAAAAATACTTTTTGTATACCTATTAATTTATTAAATTAGTTATACAAACATATTTTTAATAACATAATGCACTCCTTATCATACAAATGTATATCTTATTTCCAAAAGTCTCATAACTCTTATCAACGCATCTGAAGCTCGAATATTAAACTTCGAATTTCAAACAACGAATTGTTTATTGGAATGTTTTTCAAATCATTTTTCGTTGTATTGATTTGCGAATCATCTACGACAGAGACAATACTCTCATATCAACTAAAATAAGAGAAATAATCTGTACACGTTCATATTAACATCCTAAACGAGCCGTAATTTGTTCTAAAATTTTCACTTTGATTTTATCAAGTTACTAAATCAAGCTTATCCTGTAATGTCGACCAAAATCTCTCTATTTGCGCGTCTCAGTGTTTCTGTTCCTTTATAGAAACCCGGAGAATTATTATTCTTGACCTATCTTGCTTTCTCTTCGATATATCGCATTTTTTTTTCGATTGTACAATTGTCATCGAATTATTTCGAAAGAATCTGCGAACGTTTACATGAGAAAATACATTGAGGTCCGGCCACTATGCGGATGTGGCTTATTTTTCCAGCGGAACACGCTCTGTTAAACTCGCTCACAAAGGAAGATAAGTCACTAAAAAAAATATCCAAACACATAAATCGATAGATTTTGATCTGCTCTTTTCAATAGTGCAACCAATTTTGAGATTAAACCTATTTTTTGCAGAGAAAATCGTGATTAAAGTTCTAAGCCTTATACCAGAAAAAAGCATTTTTGCAAATTTTTTTTCTTGCACCATTTGAAAGAGCTAGTCTTAAACTACATTCCCTTAAATTTTAAAGTTGGAATGGCAAAAGATAAACGAGTGGTAAGCAAACAAAGATAGAAGTGCGTGATCAAATCGATATCTATAGGTACAGAAAAAGCATAGGAACGGCGCACAGTGGTTCCAAACTGGAAAAAAATGTTCAAAACCTGTCACAGCCCACATTTTTTCACCGATTTACAATTTTTTTTTTTCTATATATATATATATATATATCTTAAGATGATTTTCAACAATCACTTTTTGCCCGTTTTTCGATATCTTATTGTGAAGCATTGTGACATTACCTTAAACGTTGAAAAATCACACTTTGTGCTCATAATACGACGATTCTTTAATTGAAATTTTTTTTTTGAAATTTATAATGATAATAATATCAGGAATTGTAATTTCAAGACATCAATGTGCCAGTATACATTTTTTCATATTTTTTAGGTTATGTGACTTGGCAAAACCAGAAAATTACGTAATATTGATGACTAAAAACGGTTTTGTGCATTAAAAACAAAATAGACACTATTTTTTACTATTCGAAATAATAATTTTTTTAATATTTCCCATTATTTTTGTCCGTAATTCGTAACCTAACCTCAAATGGTGAAAAATCGATTGATGTTCTAACAATGAATCCACTTATTAAATAAAATATAAAAAAAAAAAACAATTATGAATCACATTTAGAGTTCCATAAATAGTATCAAATATCTGTTTGAAAAGGGTGTTTTAATATTTAGTAGGTTATGTTACATGAACAATCGTACAATTTCAGTAATATCAGTGACTTAATATGGTTCTAAAAATCAGATAAAAACCTGATACTATGGTGATTATATTGCAATTATAATCCATTTACACATTTTGCATAATTTCATTTGGCTGTTCGTAACCTAACCCTAAATTTCGAAAAATCAGATTTTGTGCTAACCTTACGTGCATGTTTTTATTTGAATTCAAAAAATTATTAAATAATCCATTAACTTGAAAATATAAATAAATCTAGTAATATCAGTGACCTTATACGGCATTGTAAATCGAAAACAAATGTTACGGTATATTTAACAGTCTAAGTTGATGAATTTTTTTTCTATTTTATATTATTTTATTCAATGATTAGTGATCTAACCTAAAATTGTAAAAGATGATGTTGTGAAAATATAACAATTTTTCAACTTTTAAAATTTAAAAAAAATTAATGTACTTATTATATAACCAAAAAGAATAGTGTTGAAGATTTACGTATAGGAAAGATATTTTTTATTCTGCGAGGTTTTCTATTTGAAGACCCAAAATTCAGAGTTATATTATTGACTTAGTATAGTTATTGAAACCTTAAAAAAATCAGATAATATAGTTAATATAGCTTTTTTATACTGTATTTCCAATTATCTTATTTATATATTGGTGCTATTACTCTGAGGTGCAAAATCTACTTAATAATATAATAATACTACCGATTTTTGAAATAAATATTTAAAAAAATTTCGAATAATTACAATACTAGCCGAACCGGAGAGTGACTGATCAATAAGTATAATAGGTTTTGGTATTTAATTTTGCGTATAAATTAATCATTCACATAAATAAGTATTTATAAAAACTGTATAATTAGTAATAATGCAATAATAATTTTATACTTACAAAATAACTAGAAACAATATTGTATTATTTTATAATATAACACCGGCTGGTAGTTATTGTTCACAGTCTTAGATTACAGTGCAGACCATTGCCATGGATACTGCTAATAGTTTTACTTGTATCAGTGTATACCAGATATGATTGTAAATCGATTACCTAATATATATAAATTATACAAAGTATATTAAGCGTATGTAGTATACTTGGTATAGTAGTTATAAGTTGAAAAATATGCAAGTATTTTAACCACATTGCGTTAAGAAGTTACGCAATCAATAGGAAAAATATTTATATTACTGAACGCTTTGCTCAGGCTCATCCTATTATTATTGTTAATTTTTTTTTACAAATTTTAAAATTAAAAATGATCATGTCGTTAGCACCGGATATTGCTTTTCGCAATTTAAGGTTGGGTAACCAATCTTGAAGTAAAATAATTAATAACATTAAAAGAAATAACAATCGTATAAGACGATTTTTTTAGTTTCCATCAGAATATACGGACAGAAATATTAGAATTCCCGGTTTCTTTATGAATCATAACCACAAAAATATGTTAAAATCACATTTTATACCTCGATTTTCTAACGCTATCTTGCTCTGGTCACTCTTTAGGTTTTATAATTTTTTCTGAAAATTTCAAATAAAAATATGCCCGTTTGGTTGGCACAAAATCTGATTTTTCGACATTTGTAATTAGGTCACGAATCGCCAAATAAAATAATGCACAATATCTAAATGGATTATGATTCCAGAATAATCACGATAGTGTCTGATTTTTATCTGATTTTCAGAACCATATTAAGTCACTGATATTACTACAATAGTAGGTTTGTACATGTAACATAATCTAAAAAATATTGAAACACCTTTTATATGCACAGATATCTGTGATTCATAATTATTTTTTCAACATTTTATTTAATAATTGGATTTATTGTCAGCACATTATTCAATTTTTCACCATTTGACGTTTCGTTACGAATCACCGACGAAAAATAATGGTAAATATTAGAATGAATGATTATTGTAAATGGTAAACAATAGTCTCTATTTTGTTTTAAGGTGGCTCATAATCCCTGTGTATCACATATTTTAAATATTTTATTATGATTGTTTATTTAAAGTTTTTAGAAGTGTCACTCAACCTGACAATAATATAGCTCGTGCTAAGTATGATGCGACTTTTTACATAAAATTTTGTTAAGTTCTGCACATAGCAAAGCTTCAAAAAAATTCTATAAATTACCTTAATCTTTTTCAATTGACATTTGTTTTTTGATTGTTAGGGTTCATTCTCTTTCTTACACAAATCCATTAGGAGTCATCACGGAAAACATTGCAGAAACTTGGATAGATTTTCTATGAAATTCAGTTGTTTATATAGAAGTACGTAAAATAAGTAAACGATTGAATTTTTTGGGAAACCTATGCAATTTTTTCCGTGATGACTCCTAATGGATATATTCAAGGAAGAGAATGAGCCCAAAAAATTAAAAATCAGATGTAAATTGAAAAATATTAAGTTAACACAGCCCCTCAAAAAAGAAATTGTTCAGCTGACTAGACCATGTTTATCTCATGTTTCTTGAGTCGCTGAATTCGAATCCAAGGTCTGTTTTACTCCATCATCCTCAAGTTTTTTATAACCTCAAAAAATTAGCTTAAAAGTCCAGTCATTTTTCCTAACTTTAATCCATCGACTCTTCAGTACAAAAAAATAACTACTTAAACCCTAAATCCCTTGATCGAAGAAACACAAAATCTTATAGCACGTCAACCTCTTAACCTCCTAACAACTTAACCCCATACCCCGGAAAAATCAATAAAATGCTTTTTTGAATATTCCGTGTTGATATTATGTTTTTGGGGTCACTTAATTCATATCTGAGTTCTCTTTACTCCATCATCATTGGGTTAAACCATTAAGATACAAAATTTTGATATACCCAATCCAGTAATAACGTCCCTTTGTGAAATGTTGACTCCATGGTCACGTAAAATCTTGGTATTTTATGCTTAACCTACTCTTAGCCTAATCCAGGAACAACGACATGGACGTAGTAGGCGTATGTTCCAAAAATTTCTTCATTTATCTTGCATCAGGTACATTTGGAAATTTACTTCATAAACATACAAAACAATCTCCATTTTTTATGTAAAGCCTTTACCAACTGTTTTATAAGATCCAACATATATGTAGTTAGTGAAGAAGAATTTCAGATGGATCAACCAAAGGTGCGTTGATGACATTTTAAGACTAGACAGTTTTCTTGAGATGTGAGATTTAGGTATTTTTTAATAAAGGGGGTTTAAGGACTAAGTGGATATTGGTTTTTCTGTGTTGAAAAATCAATGGATTAAATTTCTAAGGAAATACTAAGTTTTTCGGCATATTTCACGAGTTTATTAGACATTAGACTTCAAATTAGAATACAGCTACCTAAAAAACATAATATTAACACGGTATAGTCAAAAACACATTTTATTGGTTTTTTCGGGGTATGGGGTTATGGGGTTAAGTTGTTAGGAGGTAAAGAGGTTAAAGCGTTATAAGACTTTGGTTTTCTTGGATCAAGGGGCTTAGGGTTTAAGTAGTTATTGTTTGTTTGTACTGAAGAGTCAATGGATTAAAGTTAGGAGACATTACTGGATTTGTAGCCTAATTTTTTGAAGGTTATAAAAAACTTCAGGGTGATGAAGTAAAACAGACCTTTGATTTGAATTCAGCAACCCGAATAACATAAGATGAACATGGTCTAGTCAGCTGAACAATTTTTTTTGGGGGGGGGGAAATTCAGTAATTTTTAGCCTAATTTTTTGAGGTTATGAAAAACTTAAGGTTGATGAAGTAAAACAGACCTCGGATTCAAATTCAGCGTCCCAAAAAACATAAGTTAAACATGGTCTAGTCAGCTGAACAATTATTTTTTTGTGAGGCTGTGTTACCTTAATCTTTTTCAATTTACATCTGATTTTTAATTTTTTGGTCTCATTCACTTCCTTAAATAAATCCATTGGAAGTCATCACGGAAAAAATTGCAAAAACTTGGATAGGTTTCTCAGAAAATTAAATTGTTTACATATTTTACGTACTTCTATATAAACAACTGAATTTTCTGGAAAATCCATCCAAGATTCTGCAATTTTTTCGTGATTACTCCCAATGAATTTGTTTAAGAAAAAGAATGAACGCAAAAATTTAAAATCAGATGTCAATTGAAAAAGATTAACGTAATTTATGGAATTTTCTTTATGCTTTGCTATGTGAATAATTTAACGAATAAATTTTATGAAAAAAGCCGCATCATACTTAGCACAAGCTATATCATTGTCAGGTCAAGTGACACTTCTAAAAACTTTAAATAATCATACATGATAAAATATTCAAAATATGTGCTGTACAAGGGTGATGAGCCACCTTAAAACGAAATAGACATGGTCTAGTCAGCTAAACAATTTTTTTTTGTGGAGAAATAACTGAATTTTTAGCCTAATTTTTTGAAGGTTATGAAAAACTTTAGGGCGATGAAGTATAACAGACCTTAGATTTGAATTCAGCGACTAAACAAACATAAGATAAGCATTGTCTAGTCAGCTAAACAATTTTTTTTTTTGAGGGGAAAAATTCAGTAATTTTTAGCTTAATTTTTTGAAGATTATGAGAAACTCAAGGGCGATGAAGTATAACAGCCGTTTGATTTGAATTCAGCGACCCAAAATACATGAGATGAACATGGGCTAGTTAGCTGAACAACTTTTTTTGGGGGGGAGGGGGGAAATTACTGGATTTTTAGCCTAATTTTTTAAAGGTTATGAAAAACTCAAAGGCGATAAAGTAAAACATACCTTAAACTTGAATTCAGTGACCCAAAAAACATAAGATACACATGGTCTATTCAGCTAAACAACTATTTTTTTGTGGCGCTGTGTAATTTATTGAATTTTTTTTTCAAGCTTCGGTATGTGACGAATTTAACACGATTTTATAAAAAAAAATCGTATTATATTTGGCACTAGCTATATTATTGTCCGGTTGGATTATGCTTATCATAACTTTTAATAAACATTTATTATATAATATTCAAAATATGTCCTATATTGAGGTGATTAGCCATCTTAAATGCACAAAACCGTTTTAAGCCATTAATATTACGAAAATCCCTGGGTTTTCCCAGTAACATAACATAAAAGTATAACAAAAATTATACTTTTACAGGATATCTAGAAATAAATTTTTTTGTTCTTATTATCATTATGTATTCAAGAAAAAATTTTAATCAAAGAATCATCGGATTTTGAGCACAAACTGTGATTTTTCAACGTTTATGGTTATGTCACAAAATTTTCAAGATAGAATATCGAAAAACAGTCAAAGAGCGATTGTTTCAAATCATCTCAAGATTATAGAGAAAAAAAATTGTTAATCGGTGGAAAAATGTGGGCTGTGGCCGGTTTTGAACATTTTTTTCTAGTTTGGAACGACTATGCGCCTTCGATGGATTGTAGTTTAATTCTTGCTCTTTACAATTGTACAAGAAAAAAAAATTAGCAAAAGTGCATTTTCCGCAATAACGCTTTGAACTTCAGTCGTAATTTTCTCTATGAAAAAAGGTTTAATCTAAAAATGTATTGCACCATTGAATAGAGCAGATCAAAATCTATCGATTTATGTGTTTAGATATTGTTTTTAGTGAGTTATCTTTCTCTGTGAGCGAGTTAAACAGAGTGTGATCCACTGGAAACATGCGCAGCGCGCACTAAGTGGCCGGACCTAGTATCCTTCATAGGCGTGCACCTCACCCCAGTTTTCACCCCTTACCCGATGAAGTTAAGGTAACAGCATCAAATCTTTTTTAATTATTAATATACGTCCAAACACACATTTTGACGGATTTATATTGCTTTTGACTCTTACGAACCATGGTTAAAAACCTCAAAAAAGTCATTTCTTAAATTTCACAGATTCTTCGAAATTTTAACTTAAACTCGTGATATTTTAGCAAGATGTGTATTCTATTTAACGACACTTTTTCACGATGATCTTCAACACTTTTTACGACTTGTGAACCAGTTACGATGTGTCAAATTGTTTAAAAAAAAAAGCTTTTATTTTTATAGACACTTTTTGGCTCACGAGAATTTTTTTAAAGCACCAAAGTTGTGGTATAAATATTGGAATCGCAATTTTTTAACGTAACAAAATTAAATTTCAATATCCAAAGAAGTTTTTTTAAAAGTTTGACATCTTTGAATCCACTATTGTACAGTTTTAACAATTTATTTCCAATTATTTAATGCTTGGCGTTTGCGATTTTATTGAGAATTAACTTCAGTGTTGCAGTAACATTAACGTACATTTTTCTTATAATACAGAATACATCTTCTTGTTCTTTTTTTATCTTGTGATACATAGATTCTCTAATAAACTATGTCAATCCAGTAGCGCGGAAGCGCTACGAGGTAGGTTTGAGAAAGAGACGAAGCCTCGGCAACCGCGCTACTATTTACTTCAGATTCGCATACTCGAATTTTCAAATAGCAAAAAATCTTTTTTTTTATCGGTATGCCTTGTATATTTCGGTTTCATTTGGCCTCTCTTACCCTGTTATCCAACTACACCAAAAAACATTGGTGAAAAAACCGCTGTAATACCGCGAATAACAGATATGTATCTCAAAATGCTCAAATCAAGATTTCTTCAAGTTCAGCCTTCTGCCTTCACAAAATGGTCTTATCGTTAAGTTAGCTGCGA
>JAPYYV010008561.1:0-13276 GCA_030522625.1 Copidosoma aretas | reverse complement strand
TGATTCACCTATTGAATCAGCTGATATTTCTCGCTCTGCTAGGGTTCGTGTTTACACTACCAGATGGCGCACAAGCTTGCTTCCCATCGCGAATAAAAAGGGCGAAAATCTGGGCAAAATCAGTCAAAAAAAGTTACGCACTACCACTCCAGGGGCTCGCACGTTAAATTATTTAACTGCTTAAGCTGCAAAGGCCGTGCGATCGGTAATTTCGGAACTAAATGCTATCCAGGATATATTATTTGACTAAAAAATAGTAAAAAAATCAAGGAATCGACTGATATAAATTTAAACAGCTAGTTTGATTCCCAAGTTATGAAAAAAAGTGAAACTGCAATTGCGTATCTTGTTTTTCGAGAATATCTCGAAAACTAATTGTCGAAGAGCCAAATATTAAATGTTAAAAGTTGTAGGGAATAAAAAATGCTATTCATGCGACTTTATTCGGTACAAATACGATGTTTAATTAATTTATTGTTGTACTATTACTACCTGTTCCCTACAGAAAGATAACTAGTACGTACTTTTTCAGCTACGATAGCGCAATTTTCGTCTTCCAAACCGCGGTAGGTGCCTTTAAGACGAAAATGTGTTTGCCCAGATCATGTTGTCGAAGCTGAAAAAGTTACGTACTACCAGACTACCACCCCAGTGTAGTGTTTCTCTAAAGGATAGTGTTCAGACAGCGACGACAGCGTTCAAAAAGTGTGTGCCTAAAGACAGCAAAGACTGAACTCATATAAACCTCAAAATAGCACCTTCGCCGCTTGATTTTAGGTTCTCAGGCAAAAAAATAGTATACGTGACTCGTTCGAAAAGGCTTCTTTACGAACCTCGTAACTCGTAACGGCCCTCGCCTTCGGCTCGTGCCGTAAACCTCTCGGTTCATAAATACAAGCCTTTGCGAACTCGTCCGTAATCTACTATTTTATACTTTAGCAAACAAAATTTATCTGATTTAATTAAGTATATTTTTTAATTTACATGCTACTTTAGTAGTTTGAACACTCGCCTAAAGGTAGTAAAGGTCCCTTTTCATGCTTAAAGCTACAAAGCTGCAATTGTAGCGTTAATGATATAAAGTTCGATTGGTTCCAACTTTTTAGTCATCAACGCTAGAACACAGAAATCACTGTACAGTTATACAAATAACAAAAGAATTTCAGCGTTGTAGCGTTGTAGCGTGAGCATGAAAAGGGACCTTTAGGTTAAGGACACACGAGCAGAAAAATGCGGTGCAGAATTTTAGTTGAGCCAATTAAAACAAAGCTTAAGATTATTGAACTTTTGTATAAAATCGTTTTGATTGGCCGATCCAAAATTCCGCACAGCTTTTTTTCGTTCGTGTGTCTTTACCTTTAGAAGATCACACAGGTTCCGTTTTTGCCAACTGTAGCCACATTGCCGACAACCAAATACGTACATACCCTATCGACTGATAAATTTTATTTCGTTGTTGTTTAATGTTGATATTAGCAGAGACAAAACAACATTAAAAATTATATGTATATATTTTTTTTTTTTTATATTATAGTGCTATACGTCCGGGACTCCGGCTCCTTATGAGAAGGGCACTAGACTGCGACTCTACCACTGCGCCACCGTGTCGGTAATTATATATATATATATATTAATTGACATGACTCCGAATCAGAGTATATTATTTTTTTTTTTAAATAAAGCTTTATTAAGTCCTTAAAGGCTTTTACAGCTAAATCAGAGTATATTATTCGTATGCGTGCAGCCCATTTATACGGGGTGTCGGGGTATCATAACTACTTAAAGATAACCATAGTTAACTGGCCTCGGTTTGTTTAAGTTTATACTCTTTCCTTGGGAATTTTCAGACCATCCGAGGCATCCAGACATCATTTAATTTAAGTATAGAGGTTCAAGTAAACCCATCCTTTCAAAATGCCAAAAGTTGTTTCAAGAAGTATTGTCTGTTCTGATACCAAAGATCAAGAAGAGTACAGCGAGGAGAAACCTCTGCACACTTATTATTGTTTATGTGGCCAAATGACACTCATACTTGGTACGGTACTGCCTTGATTTCCTGAGACTCTTTTAATCTTTTTAACGAATACTTTTAAGAAAAAACTAATTACTTTCATACAGATTGTGCATTGGAAAAATTGCCTATACGCAAGAGAGATGGTGCTAGGATTATTGATGCTGGTAGACATGCTCACAAAATGACTTCGGAACAGGATGAAGTTGTTTATTTGAAACGACCACAAGGCATCGAACAGCAATTTCGACAAAAGTGTAAAAAGTATGCCAAGTTTGTAATGGTAATTAGTTACCATGTTGATCTTATTAAAAAATGTTAACTTAACTCTATTATATTATTTTTCTTTTCAAGGTGTGGATTGCTGCTGTATTATAAACACGAAAAAACGCCGAATGTTGTTTTTATCGTTAAAGGCTCTGTTGTCAAGAGTTCAGGGGAAGGCCCAATGACTGACATATATAACCAAGTGGAGTTGGAGAAACCTAAAAAAGTTATGGTTACAAAACACACTAAAAACATGGGCAAGTTCAGCTCTGTTACAGTTTCAACAATTGATGAAGAAGAGGACGAAATTGAAGCTGTAAAATACACTTATAAAAATATGCACATTCTTTTTCCATGATCGTGTAAAGTATTTTAATGAAATGTACTAAAATTTCCTTTTCAGAGAGAAGTTGCAGATTCTTATGCAAACAATGCTAGAATTATTGAGAAACAATTGGAGAGGAAAGGTATGGGCAAACGAAAATTAGCAGCTCCTCCAACAATGGATGGCAAAAAGACAAGAGGAACATTGTTAGATTTTTGATGAATAGATTAGTAGATAATTTTCTTGATACAGGTATGCTATGAGTTGCAATTAAATCGCTTGAAAAATATGAAAGTATCAGTGCAGTAATTACGAAGTCGCACAGGTGAACAAATGTTCAGATTCTGCAATTTATTGAAATTTAGAGTAATTTTGTAGTTCAAATTGAACAAGACCCTTCATCATAAATCAAAAACAAATAATTTTGATTATTTCATGTTTGATTGTTAATTACAAATGAAAAAACAACATTTTTCAAACACTGTTTTAAATTATTTATTAACATTACATAAAAGTAAATATTTAAAATATATTTATTCACATGTTATATGACTAGATGTAAATATTGCATAAAAATTTACATTGTAAAATATAAATTTGTGAATTTTACAATCAAATATAAGGAAATATACAATAAATGTAAAAGTAATTCAACAGTACTTCTTTCAAAAGTCAGATCAACAGATTTTAAAGTGTATAAATGATAAACATTACTATAATAGATTCGTGATAATTTTTAATTTTACAGGCTTTAAAAAAAAAAAATAAAGCAAGTGGCTTCAAAATTTTGTAGGAAAACATTTGATATGATTGATTAAAATTTTTGTTTATGTAAGATTAATTACTTTATTTAGGTCTAGTTTTTTTGGTTTGGATTTATATCTCTTTTGAGTATTTTCTATTTGCCATGCTTGTACGCCTTTTTTGTAATAATTTTTATATTATCTCTTAATCTGCCCTTTTACAAAAAGTATAACTTGGAATATTTCCAACAGCCGCAGATCAATTTATATAATATATACATGTATCTATATATGTATATTTTTTGTGTTTATATACCAAAGGTTGAATGTAGTACTCTTTCATTCAGAACGAATCAACAGCCTTCTTCAATTTCAACACAGATTTAACAATGGTTTGACTGATATTATTATTACATCAAAATTGTATAGTAAACAAACTAAAGTTTTTAAAAAATTTCCACTTTGCGCACAAAAAAATAACGTACAAATAACATAAAAAAACAAAACAAAAATTAATTGTACAACGATAATAACATACCAAAACTCGATTGTAATTACAATTATCTTTAGTAGAGTAGTAGATTGAATAGAGATTCTGGATATCTATATGTCATAAAATTTACAAGTTTATAGTATATTTACGCTCGAATTTTCTATGAAAAAATGCAGATCTTGTGCAACCCCTCGTAACCGACTATAATTACCATATGGAGTTGACTTACATATGAAACGATATCCCGGTTTAGTATATATATATTCTCCATGCACGGAATAAAAATAAAAATTCCATAAAAAGAGATCAAATAAAGCAATGTACAAATTCATCCTTACCCATACAGTGGCACACCTAAGTGTAGCAACGACAGCAGCAATAACAGCAGACCTATGGTAATGGTAGCAGTAGCTTAAATTAGGCGTCGATAGCAGCAGTCTCAATATCCGATTTATTTAAAAACATCGGCTCATCCTTCAAAAAAGTACCAGACCTTGAACTTTGGTTTAGGAATTTTGGACCATTTGGATCCGCAGCACACGTAGCTGTTATAGGTTTGAGCTTTTTTAAAGCTGCAGCCTTGTCGTCTTGAGACTTGTTCGTTTTTTGTTTGTTAGCTGTAAGCATTGTCGACCTAATCAGCCTTGAACTTACATTTGTCTTGGGTGATCTCTTACTGCTGGGGCTCGAAGAAGAGACACCATTGCGCTGGTTAAAGTTGCCGGAAGTGGCCTCAACAGGAGACTTGCCATAGGCCACACTGGTATTACAACTCGATGACGACGATCTCGTTGATATCGTGCTCTGGCGTAGGGTTGTCCTGGTCATGGATGGACTGCTCACATTTTTATTTGGAATGTCAGGTGCCTTGGCTGCGTCCAGGAGACTCTTGCGCAAGTTCATTGAGCCGTGATAGGCATTAGCTACAGCAGCTGCTCTACTCCTGCTAGCTGCGGTGGAATTTTCTAAGGATCGAGCTGGTCTGCGCACTGACAAAACGTTGTTGCTATTGCTATTATTGTTGCTGGTGTTGTTGTATCTCTGTTGCACCGGAGGGGACTTTTTCAGCTTGTCATAGTTTCGTATTTGACCAATCACTGTTGTTTTGCTTAAAATCGGAGACGACTTGTTCGTTGATACGGATCTTGGAGTCGTAATTGTTGTTACGTCAGTCATCAGACTGTCTGTCGACATCGACGTGTCCATTTTACTAGTCGTTTTCTTCAGCAAATGCTGATGCTGTTGCTGTTGCGTCTTTCTTTTGCTTTCAGCTAATGAATCAATAGACAAGCCAGCTTCAGCGTCCTTTACTTTCAGCAATGGTGATTCTGGTCTTGTTATTCCGAGACTCTTGCTTGCGACTTCCTTTTTTGGCATCACGCGGTTACCGGAACCAGTAAGACTATCAGAGGAAAGAGCTTTGACATCCTTTTTTATAGGGACCTTTGTTATTTTCAATTGAATTTTTCTTTCGCACGCTGCGCGTCTCATAGCTGGACTCGAGGTCCTTGAGGAGTCCGATGACGAAATTATTATTTTCTTCCTCTGTTGACTCGAATTTTTCTCAGGAACTGCTGGCTGGGTGTTTTGCTGTACTTTGATTCTTGGCTCAAGATATCGAGATTTTACCTGCAATCATTGCAATCATGTATATTTGACAGTGAAAAATTATTTTTGATACAAAATTGATTCCAGATGGAAATTAATTTTTTTTTCACCTCAATTTTGTTGGGCCACGACTTTGGCCGAGAAAAACTGCTTGTCAAGTCACTCGCTGACTTATCGTCGTGTAATTTCCTTTGCAAGGGATCGGTTTTTGGCTTGTTCATAATTTTCCTTGTCTGAAGAAGAGGAGTATGCTTAAGTGTTCTGTCATTATGTTCCGAAATAGCCATTTTCATTTTACGAAAGTCAAAGTTTCGATTTGGTGGCGTTTGACTAGATGACAATATTCTCGTCTCTTGACGTTCCTTTGGCTCCTTTGGATGTAAAGTACGAAACAAAAAATGAAATATTTTTTCGATGTTCTTAAGAATGAATGATTTAAAGAGATTCTAAATGTTTACCTTCAAAAAGTTGGAATGCCTAGACGGTCTCTTCGTGGAAGGTTCGTTTGGCAATATAACAAGACAGGCGAGCTCCTGAATGCGACGACGAAGCTCCAAATCCATCTTTAACCATGAATTTGTTCTAGCAGCCCGTGCGGCATCTCTGACTAAGCATTTTTCCACGTGGCCCTTGATTTTATCCATCAAGTCCACAAACAGCGGACTCCACTTGGGTTTTATGCGCTGCAAGTCATCCGCTTGTCTGCAGATAAACATTTTGTCGAGCCGCGAGTACGTTTTGCAAGCCTGTTCGGGAGGCAAGCGTTCGGCGGCCGCCAGAAGATGATCCTCCAGTCGGCTGATGTTCCACGTTAGCTCTTTGTCTAGGCCCTGGAAGCTTTCACTGCCAAGTACGCTGGCAAAATTTTCCGTCAAATATTTCATGGAAGCATCTACAAGATTTGAGACCAGTCGAAAAACGGGCTCCGCCCATCTGACGTTTGGCAAGGTCGTCAGCAGCTTGTCACAGTCCATTATGGTTTGCAGCACGTTATCGACAGACTGCAAGCATATTAAGATTTGTATCTCCTCTGTCACGACATGCATTATTATTCTGCATTAATAGTCAAGACACTACCCACCATGTGAACAATGTGTTGAAAATAACACTTGTCCATTAATTCTCTTGGAAGAGTTGCGAATTCTTTACTTGGCCATATTCTTACAAAGTGACGCGTAACCCATCTAAGAGACTTTCTATAAACTTCATCCAAACCGTAGGCAGCAGCCAATGGCATGCATTCCAGCACGCCCACTGAGCAACCATTACACGGCTGTAAAATAGTAAATATTTTTTATTTAATAAAAAAACAAAATCAAGTAGAAAACATTACTGTATCATAGACACGGATTATTCTTAAATAAGGTATAAAATTTACTGTTACCTTGTGAAACAAGTGGCAGTACTTTACTTTCAGAGTAAGTCCAATGACTTCTTTCAAACCTTCCAAACACAACATATCGGCTAAAGTGGCTAGTTCAACAATGCTAATAGTATCTGGTATGCAACTTTCTCCGCTGTATATATGACGTAATGCAAAGTGAACTGCATTGTAGGAGTAACTGGAATATGTACATTAAAAAGTGCCATCAGATATTGTCGATATTTTATGACAATAATTTAAATATGCTCACCCTTGCAAAGAAATAATGTTTCCCGAACTTTCTATCCAGCCCCCACTCAATATTGCTGCAAAATACTGACATCGGGAGCTCAAAATGCATTTATGGGCTCTGATTCGTCTACCACCAACATCGATCGTGACGTCAGGATTAATTTCTTCAAGAAACATTCTCAGTAAATCCTCACCAAGTCTGTTATACGGTTTGCTCACCAATGCGAAACTTGTTGAAGTTTCCGTCTCCTCTGTGCTGCCTAAGAAAATTAATACCAACATTATCTAGTAGCATGAATTATTTGAAGAACACACTTTATACTTTATTCATTTGTAAAATTATAAATTGATTGCAAAATTACCATGACCAGAGCGACCCATGCTGCTTTGCAAACTAGACAAATCTGATTCGGAAATAACGGCTTCGGCATCGGGATCACCGCAAAAATCGTCCAAGTTTTCGGATTTGGCTAGCGACACGTTCAAATTCAGAGGGAATTTTTTGGTGAGCGTTTTATACAGCGGTTCGCTCGTTTTCGCTGCTGTGTTTGATTTATTCTCGATCCACAGCATCGTTCCAGCATTTATGTTATTGCTCAAGCGGTGCGAGCTGTCTCGACTGGACGTACTCGTTGAATATGCATTCGAATTATTAAGATTCGGTCTGTTGTCCAAATCAGAGAGCCGAACAAAATTAGCCATAGGAATCACCCTCGAATTCGTAGGTTTCACTGCAATCTTATTATTGCTCGTATGCAAGTTTGACCTATTGTCCTGCTGCTGCAGGGCTACTGGAATATTCGTCTTGACTATTGATCTAAGGGAAAAACCGACAACCACATTAAATGTTTTTATAAAAGCTTTGTAAAAAAAAGAAAACGTGGAAGGATTGTTTTGCTTACTTTTGTTGCAGCACGACGACGTTCTGCAAATCCGTTGCTTTCAAATCGCTGGCATGATCGCTGGAAGAAGAAGGTCCACTGACGCTGCTGCTCACGTCGAAAGTCTCGCTCTTGCGCGTTTCGGTGCAGCTCTCGGAACAACACTCGTCTTGATTGTTGTCAGGCTGACTGGCCGCCGTCTTTTTCGCTTCGTCGGCTCCAAACTCTCGTATGGAGTCAAGCTCCTGATAATTGCGGCTCTTCAAACTGAGCATCACTTCCTCATGGTTGAGAAGTTCCACATGCGAATTCGGCGGTGTATCTCGCAGATCATACTCAGATTCAATGTCTGCTGGCTGTTGCTCCTGATGCTGCTCCTGCTGTTGCTGCTGCTGCTGCTGCTGCTGCTGCTCTTCCTTCTCTTGTTGTTTATGCTCCGGTTTGCTGGCTGCCTCGATGAACGAGTGAGAGAAGCTACCGTTGCCGATCCTATCTATCGAAAGACTGTGCGCTCGCTTATGCAGCTTCTTTGGACCGGTTTGCTGCGAGCCAGAGTTTGAAAGTGCGCTTTGCTGTTGTGGGTTTGGCTGGCTCGCAGTAACACTCGAATCGTTACTCTTGTCTGTGTTCCAGGAGTGCCTCTTAAAAGCTGGCCGCGAACTCGAGAAGGCGCGTCGCCGAACGACCGGGGAGTCAGACTCGATGAACATAAACACCGAGGACTTGGGCTTTTTTTCCACGTCCTCCGGGCACTGCGGCTTCTTACGAGCCTTGTCCCGCGCTGCCAGGGCACCCGACTTGCTGTCAATGCTGTTCGATCTGGCCGAGCCACCGACACCAGCGGCCACGGGCTCGTTCAGGTCTATGAACATGGAAAATATGTTTTTCTTGGCGTCGCTGGTGCTCGATTCCACGTCCACCCTCGCCGAGTGCACCGATGGAGCCGTACCAGCTGCCAGTTTTAGTTGCTGCTTCTTCTTCTCCTGCTGCTGTGGCTGCTGCATATCCGAGAGGTCGACGAAGAACTCGCAGTAGCTCCTTTCGCTGGCAGCGTCGCTTGGTCGGCGCTGATGCCTGTTACCGGTGCCCCCCGGCTGCGAGCGCTCGCTCGGACCCGTCAGGTCGTCCAGATTGACGAAGAAACCCAGACTCGAGGGCTGACCCCGGCCAGAATCCTCGTCCTTCTCGGAGCTCCACGTCCTAGTTGAACTATTTTTCTTCCCGTGGCTGCTGCTTCTGCTGCTGTCGCTGCTGCTGTTGCCGCCACTACTACTGCCGCTACGGCCACCAGCGTTGGCGTTTGGGCAGTCGCTCATGTCGACGACCCAGGCAGTCGTAGAGTGAGCACTGGCGCTGTTCCTGAGCTTACTCCGGGGACTCGGCTCTGGCAGGAATCGAGAGCCCCCCGAAACTATGGGCGTCGATTCGATCCGCCGACGCACCACGGGGCTTTCGGTCGGCTTCTGGAAATCCGAGCTGCTCGAGCCACCGGATATAATGGGCACGGCCTCGTTACGTCTGAGTCTGCTGCTGATCGGGCTGGCTGTGCTGAGCTCCTCGTTGATGTTAACGGGTAGACTGGCGAACGGACAGTCGATTGGCTCCTGCTCGACGAGCTGAGGCTGTTTCAGTAGTAGTTGGTCCAGTAGCTGTTTGTCACTGGCACTGCGAACCATGGGTTTGTGATAATTTATTCCAACCAGGGGGTGCACAGACTCCGGAGGCAAACTTGCGGGACCGAGCGCCGGGTCGGGGTGGTCCCCGTCAAAGTACGAATCACCGTCGATACGATGTCGGGAGTACTGGGTGATGGAGCTCTGAAAGACAAGCTTGCCCTGACGCCTCTCATACTCTTGCCTGAGATTCGACAAGCTCTCATCGTTTGCATCAAGCTCGAAAGTATTCCTCCTGATAAGACTGGGCCTTTTTTGCTCCTGCTGTGTTGGCAAGACCCTCTGTGAGCTCTTGTCTTGCAAAGTTTCCTCTGTCTGAGCACTGCTATCGGTCGTCACTGTGTTGTTGACGTCTCTCGTGCCATTGGACTTTGTATTGTCGGGGCACGGAGAGTGCTGAGCGCTTTCTCCACTGTCGGCTTCCTTAATTTCAACTACAAGTGACTCTTTGCTTACAACGCTTTGGCAGCAATCTCGAGACTTGACGACTACTTGGCTGGGAACGAGAGAGTCCGGGTACACTGGAAACTTTTGGAAGCTTTTTTCACTGGTTGGACGCTGTAGAGAATCCGGCTCAGTCTGTAGACTCATCGTTTTCCCATTGCTGGAGCCAAGCATCGAATATTTATCGTTATTGCCGCTGATACGTGCATTATTTGTTTTGATGTGAGTAGTGTCGGTCAGTTGCGTGCTACACGACCAAACTGTCGAGCTACCGCTGCTTCGACTGTCATGTGTATTGTGCGAATGCCTGTTTAGATTATTCGTTGATGTCAACGTTGATATTATTGTTGTCGTTGTGGATGTCGTTGGGGTTGTTATCGCATCCACGTCGTCATTAAGACTGGAGGCATCAATAAAGTAATAGTTACTACAACTGCTGCTCGTTGACAAATCGTTCAGATTTGTACACTGCCACTGTAATACAAGCTCTGTTAATACAATAGCTATTCGTCGTCAAAATAAAAGTTGTCCTATTATTTACCTGTATATTTGTTTTACTTCCAAAAGCTACTTTATCCAAATTAAAAGTCTCTTCACAAACTTTTACACCATTAGTGTGAATTTGTGGCAATGGAGAACTATGTTTGAAACATGATGCAGTTGTATAAGCATGAGTTTCAGCATCTTTGCTACATTCATCTTTCGACTTGTAGAATGAATCTTTCGAGGTGTGGAACTTATAATTAACAATTCCTTCTGTATTCACTGATCCAGATTCTTGTTCACAAAACCTATGTCCATTTGTGCTAGAATTCACGGAAGTTTCTAATAATTCGTCACATTTTTTCGAGATGACGGAGGAATCACTGGTCTCGTCAAAGTTTATGCTGGAATTCCCCGATGTGGTTTCTTGAAGACTAGAAATCGATCCCGTTTCCAAACCAGAGTCGGCCATATCTGTCATGGCAATAAATATAAATATTCAAGTGTGTACATTTTTGTTTGATAAAAATGTTCAATCCTTTTAGGATACATACCTTTTTAAAGTTTCAGAAACATTTTTAAAAAATAAGCATCTGATGCATTCAGCATGAACTAAGTGCAACACTATTTGTGACGGCAATGCTCAATTTACTAGGAAAATCTACAAATATAACAAATGATTATTTTTGTGACTTGTTAAACATTTTGTGAGCAATTGAGTGAAATTTGATGTATTGCTGATGATTGAAATTTGTAAAAAGTAATGTACTCCACTGTATGAGTGCAGCTGAAATTAAATGAGTGTGTCAATAGAATTTCGTTAGAGTATTCATGTACGTATGTGCATACTTTTTATTGAAATGTAAGTAATGTTGAACAAAAAAAAATAAAAAAAACAAGCTTGAACAATGAAATAAAACTGGTAACAGGAGCAGTAACAGCATCAGCAAAGAATAGAAAGGAATGAAATATAAGGTTTGTATCAAAACGCACCCGTACAAATAAGCGATTGCCTGCAACCACAAAGAAAATGATAAGAGTAAATACATGCACAGCATGACAGCGGATTAACCGCATGCATGCCCCAGAGGGATGGGTAATGCTACAAATGCTGCACATAGGAATGTTAAGATTATATGTACGTTATATATACATGATGTGTATAATCAGTATAATAGACTTATATATTATACACACACAATTACAATTGTAGAATAACCTAAAATAAGTAAAATTAAATTTCCGTAGATTGGTTAGAAGAACGACGACGAACCGAGCCAAAAAATCGATAAACTTGTGTAACTTTCGAAAAACGATAGGTGACATTTGTAGAAAGAATTAACACTGCAGGCACCCGTAAGCGTACTTTACAGACATGTATAACAAAACGTACCCATCAGGCCATCACGCATCAACATTATCAACAACAACAACAACTACTACTACTTGACATTTACAAGAGTATATAGTCTGAATCCTCTCACACCTTACGGGGCTGCACCAAGCCACCAACTGTTGACGGTCTGTCTGCAGCCGTCT
This sequence comes from Copidosoma aretas, assembly GCA_030522625.1. NCBI lineage: Eukaryota > Metazoa > Arthropoda > Insecta > Hymenoptera > Encyrtidae > Copidosoma > Copidosoma aretas. Next base: position 1,194 of record JAPYYV010008561.1, on the reverse strand, counting down.
GGAGCTGACGGCGGCTGTCATTCATATTCGAAGAATCGATGATCTGCTCTAACCAGCTCTAGCTCTCCACGCAAGATTCAGCGCAGCAGCGGCAGCGGTGGCGCGACAGCGAATGCAGTGATAGTCTGATTCTGATAGTATAACACTTAGTACACATACTACACATACATGCATACACGAGAGCGGCAGCGGCTTTTTTATATTTTGGTATTTGTTTGTTCATCTTCGTAAGAAGCAGAACAACGGAAGTATTTTCGTCCTGAAATAATCGATCTTTTTACTCACGACGGCTGGCTTGCTGTATTTTAAACAATATGAATTAATTATATTGATCGTCCGATTCGGCGCTCTGCTCACACTCTGTCACTCTAACACTCTTTCGTCTCGGTCTCGCCTGCTCGCCTCGTAAGCGTAAGCCTCTCGCGCGCCTCGCCAATCCTCGCTTGCAAACGCGGCATCACTCACGGCGATGTTATTCTTCCCTTGCGAGGGTGTGCGGGGGCGCACACTGTAACTTACTTGCATCACTTGTATAATGATGTATGTACTTACACTTTGCAAGTCATTATTTACCTCGCCTCGATCTCGCTTCGAACTTAAATTCGACGCCCTCATCAAAGTTTGATCTAAAGTGAACTATTTTATAGTTATCAGCACTCAGCAGGGCCTCACAATCTTGTCATATCGCCTCATCAGGCCTCATCTTAATTCAACAAGACAGCTTGCAAGTTCAGCAAGTTATGCCCATTGTGTGCCCGCAGTTTCCAGAAGGCCCTATGTCCCTCGTATCATCCGTCATTTCGTGCCCAACTCAACTGCTTATCCATCACACCATCGATCATGCAGTTATCACACAATCCACAATTATGTCAACGTAATGTATGTACTTATTACATTCCACAAGCCCCAAAAAAGTGGAGTTCAATTCAAGGCTTTCAAGACTTAAATTTACTTCAAGATAGAAGCAAGTAGGTAAAACTGGGTTATATTGTATGTACATATGTACATAACCGACACGGTGGCGCAATGGTAGAATCGCAGTTCCGTCGATCAACGATGTCCAGCAGCATTTGGCGCGGCTAGTACTTGGATGGGGGGTGGCCGTTCGAGTCTCGCCGTTTCGCCTTTGCTGTTGGCTTCGAGGATCGATTAACTGTTTCTCTGTCATTGCGGACAACGTGATCGGGAGGTGTG
>JAPYYV010008560.1:0-20100 GCA_030522625.1 Copidosoma aretas | reverse complement strand
ATATATATATATATATATATATATATATACAAATATCTATCAAGCAGTTGTTCTTGGGTGTAAGTAGAAGGATAGGTAATGGCTTTTGTTGTTTCTTACCCTCCATGTTAAACAATTCTTCAGTTGTATGATTTGTTGATCTTTCGGGGCAAATGAAAAGCTTGTTTTTTAGCAACGTTTTATCAATTGGTGTATTGACCTCTTGAGGCTTTATTAACAAAATTAAATTTATATAATGACTAATATTAAATATTACAGACACACATAATATGATTGACAAACGAACTACTTTATTAAAAACCGTGAAGGAATATTTTCACGTATCGAGCAAATTACTCGCACGCAAGTCAAAGTGGCAAATCCGTCAACATTACAGCGTTTGTTAATTTATAGCCAAAACACACACAAGTATACATGGTGCAATGACCAGAGTTTTGAAGTCAGATACACCCATGGACACCCACAAATATACATAGTACAATAAACCGACTTTTAAATCTACCAAGATATGTATATATGAATAGTTCCAGAAGCGTGAAGCCTTGAAAAATCTTTGATATGTACGACTCAAATTGTAAACATCTTCTTTCTTATTTATATTGTGACCGTTAGAGACAATATATAGCCTTTCGGAGACCAAACGTTTATTGTCATTCTGCTCTTTATCTTATATCTTTATATCTTCCTACTTAAATTTATGATTATTGGAAGTTTGGTCTAGAGTAACAACTAACTCAGTTTAATAATTATTTTCATCTTCACGTATTCTCTCTTTTAGAGCTTACTTTGTTTCACCTGTATATCTCGCTGAACAGTTGCCGCAAGTAATTTCGTATACCGCCCTACAGCTATCCAAAGTATCTGTTTTGTCCTTTCCCAATCGAATAATATAGTCTCACTTATTATGTACTTTCGGAACTATTTCTATGTTTAATTTTTTCAAATACTGTCTTAATTTATTAAAATTTGTCGAAAAATATGGGATACTTATGACTGAAGAGTTTAAAGGTATTTCCTTCATTTTTTAATATTCTCGTTTCTAATTTTTCGAAGTCTTGTCTTAACGTGTTTATCGATAAAATAATTTGGAAAGCCGTTCGCCCGCAGCATCTGTTTTACAATTTGTATGTTTTCATTGTGGAATGACCTGTCTGAGAGTTTAATAGTCCTGTCAATAAAGTTATAAATAATGTTATTTGTTTTTTGTTTTGTATGGTTAGACTCGAAATGAAGGAGTGTATCTGTAGATGATTCTTTCTTGTACCAATTTGTCATAATTTGTTTATTTTGTCTTATTAAAGTCACATCTAAGAAGTTAATCCGATTATCTGTTACTACTTCATGTATAAATTTTAAATGAATGACGTAATTATTAAAAAACTTAATAATAGAATCAATATTTTCTTTTTTTATGCAAGTGATGGAATCGTCACATATGAGAAATAAAGGAGCGGTCCAATATCATAGTCATCTTTTTAATCTCCTAACAGTCACGTATACAATCATCGAGCACTAAATCCGCAAAAAGGGGGAAATCGGTGACCCCGTTGGGGTACCGAGGATCTGACGCTAAAACTGATCAATTAATATAATGTATGTGTTTTCAAATAAAAATTTGGTCAAAGTTACAATATCATGAAATGGAATTTTGGATGTTTGACGAATGTAATTCACATGTCTTTCGAGGCTTCTTAGAACTAAAGCGCACGATACATTTGTATATAATGAAATTACGTCTAGAGACACCAACACATACTTTTCAAGTATTTTTAATGATTTTATTTTGCAGATAAGATCTTGACTATTGTTGATATGAAATATTAATTTTGGTGCACATTTTTCAAGTTATTATATAGTATTTTTGCAAGTGAGCAAGTTGGACTACTTGTTTATGAAATTATTGGTCTTAGATGAACGTCTTTTTTTTGTGTATTTTTGGGAAGCCATATGCTTTGGCTAATTGTGTATCTATTTGCGTGATCTGTATATTGTAAAATTTGTAGTTAAAGAAATCATTATCATTGAGATACTTTAAATTTTGATGCACATTTTTCTGTAAAACTTTCAACGGGTTTCTTTTTATCTAAGAGTATCTGTTAGTATTTTCAAGAAGCACAGTCATCTTATTAATATTTTCCTGTCTTTCCAGACATACAAAGGCAGCCTTTAGAAACATTAGTTGCGGGTTACCTTTAAGAAATATTGTTGCTTGGTTAATTTTTTCATTGTTGATTGAGTCGTTTTTGTAAAAATGTGTTATGTTTCTTATACTTTGGATTACTATTGAACTAACTGTGTGTCTTTTTGTCTCTTTTAAATTTTTCACTGGAATCTGTATTTTTAACTCATATTCTACGTTTTTGAAAATATCAATAACATCCTCCTTTTTAAGTTCATTTTTGTTTAAATGAAAAATGGCAAGGGATATTATTTCATAAATTGCGACGCTAAATAGAAAAAAAAAAAAACCAATGCCGAATGTGCTTTATCTTCAAACATTTTTTGCCATATTAGATCTGGCAATTCAAATTCGAAATACATAACATGAGTTTTTTATTCAGACCTATTAACACTTATTAAGGTACATTTTCGGAAACGTCAGACCTAATACTGGATTGAAGAAATAAAAAACAGGGTTAGTTTGACCTTTGCTTTATCTACCGCTAAAAATCGCATCACGCCTATTTTTAACTGAAATTATTTCAAAGATAATAAAATAATTTTTTTTTCAAACAAAAAAATGAAACAAAGGTTTGTAGACTCGAATAACATTATTTTAACATTGTATCCTCAAAACTGGGGGTCAAAGTGACTCGAAATATTTTAAACGCATTCTTTATGAAGAATCTAACGTATAAAATTTATTCTTATGATTATTATTTCTAAATGCTAGAGAACTAAAAAATTTCACGATAAAACAAAAATTTAAATTTTGAAATCGCTACGTGACTTCAAGGAACTTCAATCTCGGGTTATGTCTACTTCGATAGAGCACTTCCGATTCCCATGGGTCTCAAGAAAATTGCTTTTAAACTGTACGACTTGACGTGATATGCCCCGTGTATATGTTGGTCATTCTTTTACAAACCGAACACTTTTCTGACTAACACATAGAGTCTGCTCCACGATATATTGGACTAGGAATATATGACGCAACAAGGAGTTGATAGAGCCCGATCAAAACGAAAGGTGAACAACATCAATACGAAAATTTCAGAAACTGGGTTTCATCATCCTAGCCAAATATTAGGATACGAGTCGGCGACTAATAAAACCGAATCACCAGGATACATAAAAACTTCAATTGGTATGGATGGAGCAGAAGTTAGGGAAATCAAGGTACGAGTGGTGCCAGATGATGTGCAGTCGACGGATGTCTTAGTAGGGCGAACTTTTACTGATGCACTAACTGTAGCGTATTTCAAGGAAGAAGACAAACTAGTTTTTCGCCAGTTATTAAATGATGAAGATTCAAATGAATTAATTACACCTTAGCCCGTGAAATTGACTTTAACTCATAACTTGGCTCCAATGGTTGTTAATTGGGTGGAGGTCATTACAAATGAACAACGGCATACTTTACTTGTTATTAACGTCGGTCAAGAACATCAAAAATCAAGCCACGATGAAATTTTGGAGACCTCAACAATTAAAGAATTACCCACATTACCTAATAGAGTTTATCATGCGGAAATCAAGCACAGTGATTTTATAGTAGGAGATAATCAACCAAGAGATGTGATTGAGAAGTTATTAACGATACTTAACAGGTATAGAGACTGTATTGCGTTAAACATTGCTGAGCTAGGGCGCGCGAAAGATTCCGAATTTAAGATAAATGAAAGACCAGGGTCTGTCCCAGTAATGAGTAAACCTTATCGGGCGAGTCAGATTGAACGTGAAAAAATTCGCGAAATAATCCAGGAATGGCGAGATGCGGGAATAGTTCGCGAAACAAATTCTCCGTATGCAAGTCCTGTATTTCTCGTGAGCAAAAAAAAAATGGTGAGGAAAGGTTGGTCATTTATTATCGACGCCTAAATCAACAAACCGAAGAATTACCTTTCCCGTTACCCGAGATTGACGATCATCTGCTTGAAATCAAGGATAATATTTTATTTATTACGCCGGATCTTGCTCACGGGTACTTACAGAACCTGCAGCCGAAAATTCTAAATATAAGACCGCTCTTATCACGTCAGATGAAACTGTTGAATGCAATGTTATGACATTTGGGCTGATGAATGCCCCGGCCTATTTTTCCAAGGTTATGCGAAAGTATATTGGTCCTTTGCGAAAAAAAACAATTTTGTACTATCTCAATGATATTTTTTTACTTGGAAAGAGTTGGCCGGAGCTTCGAGAAAAACTTATTTTAATTCTTGGTGCCTTGCGTCGGGCAGGTCTAAACTTAAAACTTAGTAAATGTCGATTTTTAATGAACAAAGTATCTTATCTTGGGTTCGAAATTTCGGGTGAAGGGATAGCACCGGGTGAACAGAAAGTAATAGCGATTGCAAGGTTTTATATACCGAAAAATCAGCATGAAGTAAGGTGATTTTTGAGATAAAGTTGCTTTTTTCGTAGATATGTGCAGGGATAAAAAAAAAAAAAAAAAAAAAAAAAAAAAAAGAAAAAACAGAAAAAAAAAAAAAAAAAAAAAAAAAAAAAAAAAAAAAAAAAAAAAAAAAAAAAAAAAAAAAAAAAAAAAAAAAAAAAAAAAAAAAAAAAATATTGTATATGCTGTGAGTTGTCGAACAAGCGATATAGAAAGAAACTAGCATTCCAGTATGTTTAAGCTGCTCGCAGTAATCTGGTGCGTATCACGCTTACAACCTATGTTGATAAGCATTCATTTTAAAATAGTAACCGATTGTCAAGCATTAATATAATCAAATACGCAACGGACACAAAACACTCAAGCTGTGAGATGGCATTATTTATTAAGTTATTAAGTGAATACGATTACGAAATTGTTCATAGGGATGGAGATAAACACGCTCATGCGGACGCATTAAGTCCAGCTCCAGTCGAAATTTCAAGATGTGATAACATAGGCGAGTACAAAAGTGACAGTGAAAGTGTTTATTGTGTTAATATAAATATAGACAATCAAAATAAAAGCAACTTTATTACTGCATTCAACGTAATAAGTGAGTATGAGGAAAAAAAAATGCGCAACGAAAGAGAGCCATTCTAGAAAGAAAAACTTCTGATCGAACTAAAAGCAAACGAGAGGAGGCGAATGATTTTGTATTAAAAAATGGAATTTTGTATAAGCGGGTAAATGGTTAATTATTATACGTAGCACCAAGCTTTATGCGTAAGGGCTTGTTGGTACGGTTTCACAATTGTAACGGGCATCCCGGTTTGGAACGCACTGTTCGGTTAATTTTACGTAGATACTATTTACATAATGTGCGAAGATATGTAAAACAGCATATTTACGGATGCTTTCAGTGCATCGCTGAAAAACCTAAGCCAGGTTGACAACCGGGGGAATTGCACCCGATTTCTCCGGGGCGTCGACCGTTTTGAACGATTCATATTGATCATGTAGGACCATTTGTGCGGTCAAGTCGAGGTGATAAGTTTGTACTAGTGGTCATAGATAATATAACTAAGTGTGTAATCATTAGAGCGATGCGTGACACCAAGGCTACGAATGTAGTAAAAGCGATGAACGATTTTGTATGTGACTACGGGGCCCCTGAACGCGTAATTTCAGACCGTGGTACTTGTTTTGTTTCTGGGTCCTTCAATGACTCCTGCTTGATACACGGTAGTAAAACTATTTTGACTTCACCACGTCATGCACAAGCAAATGGTCAAGTAGAAAGAATGAATGCAGTGTTGGTACTTATGTTACAGGCAAGTGTCAAGCGGAGTGATTGTAAGGGCTGGGATGTCTCGTTAACGATTGTAGAACGGGATCTTAACGAAATGCATAGTGCGACAATTAAAAAGAACCCCTTCGAGTCATTATACGGATACACCCCTAGTCATAACGAAGGTTGATTACGCGAATAAACAACGAAAATGAGGAACATAAATCAAATCGTAAGCAACGACATAATGAAATTCATAAAAATATTATTAAAGAACAAGAACGAGTGCGTGTACGATATATTATAAACAGAGCTCGAAACTCAAAAATAAAGGTAGGAGACTTAGTTTACTTCAATAGTGCAGCCGTTCCAACCGGGGAATCAACAAAACTTCTGGTTAAGAGAAAAGGGCCTTTAGTCGTAACTGAGATATTACCGAGCGATACGTATCGAATTGTAAGTTTAGAAAATAAAAACGGAAAGCGTTACGCAACTACTGCTCATATTACACAAATGCGCGTATGGCATCCTCAGCGTGACGATTATGATGAACAGTCAGAAAGCGATAGTGAGTCGATTAATGAGAAAATTACTAAGGGATCCGAAGAAAATCAGGAAAGGTCGAGACGATAGCGAAAGGCTCCAGAATACTTGCAGTATGACGAGCGGAGACGTGGTCGATCCACGCGCAATGATGGCCGTGTTAAATGCTAAGTTTAGTATAATAAAGCTCTAGTCTTGGAAGTGATAACCGAGATATGATTGCGAGCGTCTAACAAAGGGAAAACGGCAGTTAGGGCTGAGTAATTCGGTTTATGAATCATTCGCGTCGCAGCCTCGAGAATGAAAGTATCTCTTGGCAAACTTATGTGTGAAAAACGATGATGATAAAATAATTGCAAGCTCAAGAAAACGTTGTGTATTGATGTAAATCGTAATTATCTGAAGAGATATGATAAAAGAATAGTTGAATGTTTGATTAAGTGTTGAAGTGTATTTAATATTAACCTCAGCTCGCCAGTCAAAAGTTTGGCCGAACCGTACATCAATTATTACCCATAAGACAATCCTTTAACATTTGTTAGCCCCTGGCCGTAATCAACTGTTTGTTTTTATATATTTTTAGATTCCTTTTGTCATTTTTATGCTTATTTTTCTTAAATTTATTTTGAACCGGAATATTTTTCTATTAATGTTATCAAATTTAATTTTGAAGTCTACAAACACAGCATATAATTTATTGATGACTTCCTCTAGTTTGCTTTCAATCAAATTATTTAGTACAAAAATATTATATGTTGTTCTTTCTTTTGTTCTGATAGCAGCCTAACTCTCTTTTATTACTTTCTACTTTCCTACCGATTTTTCTACATTATCAGCAATTATAATTCAATAAATCTTGAATGATACATTTGAAAAGCCACTTCTATGTAGTTTTAAAGTACTTCTACTACTTCCCTGTCTTGTAATTTTGATTGATTCATGCTATTGCCGACGCTTCGATAATATGCGTGTTAGTCTATGAGCTATGAAGTTTGTTTCTCAAATCAATCGTTCAAATTATTTGTAAATTCTTGGAACCGTTTTCCATAATTCTGTCTTCTTCTGTGTCTTTTCTGTTTTTTATTTTCCCCAAGTCATTTTTTTTTCAATGATGGATGTATTCTTGTAAATAACTACCCTATTAAGCACCATAGCGCAAGGTTATTTTTAGCATAAATAATGACGAGAGAACCTTTACAAATTGCAAGAGTAGTATTTCGCGTGTAGGTGTTTGAATGTGTCAGCAGAAAAGCTTGTCTTATCGCTAATTCCTGAATTTTCTTAAGATTTATAATAATACATATAAAATCTATCTCTTTGATATCCAAATAATACTTTTAGTTTCAATATATAGGACTTTTTTCTCGGTTTTTATACTTATAATCGTAAATTTTTGGTGTATGATTATAAATATCGTTATTCTATTCATTATTATTAATTGCTACATAATCAATTTTTATGAACGTTAGTTTTTCATATAGGTATTTGTATACTTATAACAAAGTCATAGTGTTGTTAAAATTTATTACGAAGGAAAAACGTGTTTGGGAGAGAGCTGAGGGAAATGTAGGAGAGGTGTCTGGTTGATAGCCGAGAGGGAGCTTGGGGCGAGTAGAGAGGAGCGGGGGAGAGCTAGCCCAAATTATTTAATGTCATAATCTACGGTAAAAAGAGACAAATTTGACCTTTTTTGGGGGATAGCGGGGGAAGCGTGGGAAAGAGGGGTAGGAGGAGCTAGTATTAACCGTAAAACCATATATTTATATAATATAGGAATATATATATATATATACTAGTGGAGCTTCGCCCCCTGCAAGCTCCGAGCGCAAACCCCCCTATTTCAATATTTTTATTCTCATGTCTGAATATTAATAAAAAAGTTTATTTTAAATACACACACATGCGTAAAAACATAGATAATCAAAGCGATCTTATAAAAATACGCTGATAATTCGAACGACCATAGTCAATATATGAAATAAGTTTACTGATTTATTAAATATTAGTTAATAATCTATTACTGATATTGACTCTAATTGGTATTCACGCTTATTATTAATCCATATGTATATGTATACAATATTTACGCAATCATTATTATAACAGAATCAGTTACAAGCCTTTTTTTGTTGTTTTTAATCATTTTAGAATCAATTATGGATATTAGTTTATAATAAGATATTATTTTGAAGTTTTTTCTTAACATTTTCACATGTGAATTTTTCTTTTATCATTTTTTCATTTCTGATGTGGATTTTTATACACTTATACTTCCTTTTTTTTTCGTTTCATATCTATTAATTCTTATTCTCATATAATAGTACTAATATTATTTTAATAGAGTAACTTATGTAATTGATTAAACATTCACCTACATGGTAGAATTCTTAATATCTACAGAATATTATAATTTATAACGCATAACATATACTCTTTACTGTTGTGCATTATTTACCTGCATAAATATCTTATATTTTCACATATATCACGTCCCGCCCACATATCTCTCCATTATCTTTTAATCCTATGTTTCTTACTGATATTATTATTTTATTTGTTGTTTTTTTTTCTCTTTACATAGCAATGTGTGCTTTGAACATATTTTTTTTGTTGCAGATCCTACAGTCTTTCACTCACTAAATTGTAAACTCACCTCTATCTTTTTCTTTCTGCATTATTTTTCTATCTCTACTATTTTTTTTTTTACATTTTACGGATGAGAGAGTTGTCAATTACCATATAGTTTTTTTCTATTGTTTGATTGACAAAAAAATCTTCCTTTCCTTTGTAAAATTATCTCTGATTTTGTCAAGTTCATTTTCCTTCGTTGATCTTTTTATAAATCTTATAGTTTGTCACTCCTCTACTTTCTTATATGTTTCTCTTTTGTTGATAGTTTTTGAACAGCTATCTTTAAAATGTGCGAAGGAAGACACATCTTACCGTTGAGATATGTAGGTTGAGTAAGGAAACAACTTGATAACTTCAATATTGTGATCTCCACAGAATCTACTGAGAGGTATAAAAGGATGGGATGAATGACCACACAAGTAAATCACTATGGGGAACTCAAGCTCATTTACAATTGCCCAAGGATGAAATTTATTTGTTATGTATTCATAAAAAGTCTAGTTGTCTGCCAACCACTTTTAGAGTTTCCTAAGCCCCAATCACGTGGACAATTTATTAACACTTTGTCAAAAATAGCACCTTTATATTTGTACATTACTATAAGAGGGGCACGAGTGCTCTTAGCGTTGTACATAAACATGGTAGTAAAGTTTTACTTTCTCGTCATCATCAACTTGCTTGTACACTTTTTTAATTCCACTGTGATAATTACTTTTTGGGCTTTCCGACGAAACTCTGTACTTGTCTCATCACAATTAAAGACTTGAGAAGGTTTTAAAGTAAGCAAGTTTTTTCTTTCCAAAAACGAACAGACTCCTAAAAACCTTTCATTAAAATACTTTTTAGTTATCTCTGCCCGCGCGTTTATTAAATTTTGTGCCATTCTTATTGTAGGTTCTAGGTAACGCTTGCAAAAACCTTTTGTCCAGTCTCGTCCAGGTCTTCCATTGGTAAACTAAGTCTTCAAATTTGATGATTTTATATACTCCTGCACACGATCTTAAAGTTCTTTTTTGTTTATAAGATGCGCTCTCTCAGCCTACTAACATAAAATTTTGTTTGTATGTGAAATCAAATACGGTCATGTACGATCCTTTAAGAAATTTTAGAACAAATTTAAACTTTGAAGTTTTTTAGTGGCAAATTCCATTGTTCGTGAACTATCTAGCAGATCAAGTGGAGTCTTGGATTTCTACTTATACATAACGTAAACTATGTTTTGATGAATGTCAAGTGTTTATCAGTGAGTTTACAGTTTGTACTATAACTGTATAGTTGTCTGTCAAGCAAGCGTGGCTGACCCGATGTCAACGACTTTATTTGCTTCTTTTTTACGCATTACTTGCCCTCCCACTCTAAAAATGTGTAGACGTGTGGTCCTAGTGTTACTCTTCTGACTCGTGTAAATTTTATTGTTCAAAACTGTGGCAAATTTTCGCTTGAGCGAAAAATGCGCCGCACGCGCAAGGTGGCCCGATCTCGCTGTACGGGCTCATATACGGAAGCTTAAGGCGGGCAAGGAAGGAATGGATTTGAAAATGAAAAAGGAAAGAAAAGGGGAAAACATAGATTCAGATTTACATATATCATGTTGGGTTTAAATGCAAACATAACAGGATATTCATGACAAATGGAGGCGGGAAGGGTTAGCCTAGAAATAAGCATAACAAAAAGGGAATAAATTTACTTTTTCACATAACGAAAATGGACAAGAGCAGGTGGCGTTATTTATGACTAATTGGAGAATTAACGGACTTAATCGATAAAAATATTATAAAATAGGCAAATAAGTTATAGTACAAATAATAATATAAGTCGTCTGAGAAAAGAATAGTGTCTGAATGTTATCAAAGTGACACTTGAGAATATGAGAGATGAAGCTTAAATTGTTCGAAGTGGCTTCAATTGCACTAGATTATAGCCTTTTATGAAAAATGTTATAGACTATGATATATTCAGTAACAAAAAGAAAAAGAAAACCATAACATCACCAGAAATAGCTCTTTATCAAGTAGATAGTGGCTTTTTGGAATAATATAAAAAATCTCTTGATCAATAATTACAAAACGATTTTAAAGTGTCTGAGCCGTGGGTAAGGGGGACTGAGGGCGGCAAACGAAGACTTAAAAAAATAATTTTTACGTGAAATCGCGAAGAAAACGATCGATTTTTTTAGAGTGACGAAGGATGGAGAGAGGGGGTTGAGGAGAGGCACAATCAAATGACGATTACTCGAAACACGTAACAATATAACAAATTTACCCGTGATTTAAGTGGAGGTCAAGGAGGTCGGATAATTTTTAGTCCTCATCAATATATATATAGTACGATACATGTTGGGGGGGTTTTGCCTCTTGCACGCTCTTCCCGCTAACCCCTTCATTTTAATATTTTTGCTCTTAAGTCTGAATAAATACAAAAAATTATCTTACTACACATCTGCGTACAAACATAGATAACCGAACCGATCTCTTGATGATTAGCGAAAAATTTAAACAAATATAATCAATACATTAAACGATTTCACTGATTCATCAAATAATTGTTAATGATTCAAAACTGATAAGGACTGTTTTCGTTATTTGAGGTTGAAATACATACATATGTTTATGTATACAATATTTACGCTATCATTATTGTCTCAGAAACTGTTATTATCCTTTTTTTATTATTTTTTAACATTTTAGAATTAATTATGGATACATGTTTATAGTAAGATATTACTTTTAATTTCTTACTTATTATTTGTGGATGAAAAATTGTTATTTAATGATTTTTCCATTTCCTATGTAGATTTTTGTATACTTTTACAGTTGCTTTTCTTGTTTTAGAACTATTCAAAATTTATATCCCTTTAAATCATTACTAATTTCATTTTAAATAGAAAATAGTACGTAATTGAATAAACATGCTACAACAATTTAATATTTCTTTTTACATGGACATAATATTATAATTTATAACACATAAGATATCATTAATCTTTCAATTTTAACCTGCAAGTGCATTATTTACCTACATTATTATCTTACACACTTACATAAATCATATTGCTCCTACATATCTTTTCATTATTCTCTCATCCTTCATTTCAGACTGATGTTATTATTATTTCTTTTTTTTCCTCTTTACATTGCAATATGTGTCTTTTATTTATTTTTTTTTCCATTGCAGAGGCAACATTCTAGCATTTAAAAATTTTTGAACTCACTTGTATGTTTTTCTTTACACATTATTCTCCTCTCTTATTTTTTTTTCTTATTTTTACATTTTACGCACGATAGAGTTGTCAATTAACATATAGTTTTTCTGTATTTTATGATTGACAAAAGTCGTCCTTTATTTCCTAAAATTATCTTTAATTTTCTTAAGTTCATTTTCCTTTGCTGCTCTTTTTATGAATCCTACGTTCTCCCATTCTCTACTTTGTCATATACAACTTTAACTTCTTTGTCTATTTTGTATGATTTTTATTGGTTAAGTCCGTTAATTTTTTGATTAGGCATAAGTAAGGTTATCTAGTCTTATTTATTTTTATTGTTTGCATAAAGAAGATATCTTTCCTTTTTCTTATGCTTATTTTTAGGCTATAACTATTCCTTCCTCGGGTTTTTATATACATCCTGGTGTATTTGCATTTAAAGCCAACATGATATTTGTATATCTGAATCTATTTTTCCCCTTTTTCTTTTCTTTTTTAATCCCAAATTGACGTCTACCCTTTCGGTCTCTAATTTTCATATATATCCTTGCGTCTTCGCATTTAAACTCAACTACATATTTGAAATCTGCCTTCCCTTTTTTCTGTTTCATCGACATGTCTCCGCTACGTATGTGCAATATAATTTTATAATTCAAGCCATAAAAATATTCTTTGATTTCAACTTTCTACTCTAGCTCTTTTGCTTCAGCCAAAATCTGCTTTGACTGCCTATTGCACCCTACCTGTTGTTTTTCTATGTGCCACGAAAATTTTCTTTTAAGAAGCATAAGAATGGGTCCATGTCCTCCTTAAATACTTCCAATGCTTTCAATTTAAATTGAATTACATCTATTTCCTATCCTTCTTTATTCCTAAAAATTAAGATCTTTCGAATAGATATAGTCGATACATTAAATAATTTTACTAATTTACTAAATAATTGTTACTTCTTAAACACTGATGAGGATTATTTTCGTTATCTGAGTTTAATTTTGATACATATGTATATGTATATTAGGATTGTCCTTATTTGGAGAATTTTAAAATTTTATTATATGATAGTCCCAAATCGTGTCTAAATAAATAAATAAAAGCTGCTGCCGAATTTCAGCTCTTGATATTACTTTCGATTTGGTTCCCACGGTGGTAAAAGTTTTAAATGGGAAATAACATGAAAAAAGCTTTTTTGTTTCTTTCGAATTTTTCGAAACCTTGGTCAATCAACAAAATATAATAACACTTGGATATGGGGATGTCGACCTAGCAAGCTTAGCTCTGATGGTCCCAGGAAAGAGAGCCTTTAGTTTAAATTGATGTTTACCTATAGATATCGATATTTTGAGCGCTCTGAGTGGTTAGAGTCTCCCCTCCCTGGCGCCGTCTTATAGGTCAAAAGTAGTCAGTCGCCATCCTCATTCTTGTAGGAAATTCGACGTCCTTCAAAAAAGGTCTTTTATGATTATCCGCTAAGTCAACCAGCTTTGTGGCTTTTTGAAGTCAAAGTTTATCCTCAGGGGCTATTTTTTCCGAAATTTTCTCTTTTTTAAATAATTATTATTTACTTCAAATACTCAGAGAATATCGGTTAAAGCTCTAACGAACATACTTAAAATAATCGAATAATTGAATAAATTTCATCACATCTATATTACATTAATAAAAAATTATCTTTATTCTTATATTAGTACAATTCTGTCGATTTAATGCATTTATGCTCATTAAATTTTTTTGGCACTATTTACTCATTTTATACAATTTTTACCATTCTATTAGAAAATCTTTTATATTTTCTAGTGATTTTATGATATTTTCTTGAGCTAAAGAGTCTCCCTACTGTTCAGAATATTTTGACTGCGTATATTTTAATATTCTGTTATTAGAAAAAAAGATTTTGTGCTCGATTAGTTGTAAAAGTTTGTAAATAAAATTTAAATAATTTATTAGAGACTAAAAATTTGTTATATAAAAGTTTTTTTGTTCACAAGTACACTTTTTATTGTTTTTAATACTTATAGGTAATGTAATTTTATTTTATAAAATAATGTATCAAAGATATAAAAAGTACAACAATAAACCTCAGGCAAATCTCATTTTTTAAAAAGGTAGAAGTATAAAAAGATTAGTTTTTTTTAATTTCCATGGAATTATTAAAAAAATTGAAAAATCGCATCATCAGTATTCGTTTAAAAACAAAGTTGTCCGATTATTATTAATAATCTTAATGTAAACACTATGAATAAAATGCATCACAAGCATTTTTGGTCTTTCTACTAAAAGTGAATACCTTCATTTACCGATGACTTATAGTAGCGTTTATGCTGAGCTGTAAATAAATACACGTAATTAGTTTAGACTTAATATTTCATGTTTTCTTTTGAAACATCTTTTTCCCACTCATGTTACAGCTAATTGATATCTTTTAACATAAAATTCAAACAAACAATTTTACATAACCATTGCTTTCCGTGCATATGCTCCTTATAGTATTCTGTGTCTTACTCTAATATTATGCATGATCGTTATTTTGTTAATAATGATGACTATCTTGGATGAACCAGACTATTTTGAAACTAACTGATTATTGATCAATCAGCAACAACACGTGCTGATTAAGATCATTCATTATATCTAAGAACTTCGTTCGACTAAGAACATAGTTACTCATGTTCTTCTGATCAGCTTTCTAAACTTATTGTCATGGCTTTTATTAGAATATATATACAACAAGAAGTGCTTGTATATGGACATTAACTAATAATCTGCTTACCCTGCTCTTTTCCATATTCAATATTTAAAAAAAAAAGGCAATTTATTAACATTGCAAACATAAATATTGAATAATCCACACGTAAAATTTGATTCAATATTGCGAAAAACATGACAGCCCTGTCATTGGCTCTTACAATCGCTGCTTTAAAAGACATGGTATATTTTTTACATCATGTGATATACAGTGTACTATTTCGACTCAATCAGCAATAAGTAAACGTTTTTGAGCCGCCCTCATGTACTTTAATAGCATTTGCAAGATTTCGGGATTAGTATCAATTTCTCTTATAATTATAATCTTAAATCATGTAGAAGTTATTAATCTAAATAAAAGCAAATTATAAAATCCTATCGATGAACTTATAATTAAGTTAAGTGAGTAAAAGATGAGGAGGTAAAGGGGAGCTGGGTTTGAGCTGTGGGTGGTGGAGGTGGAGCTACGAAGAGCCGGAGGGAGCTAACGCGAAAAAAATTGGGTTAAACATCACGTTAAAATGGACGAATACACACGTGATTAAGAGGAAGGTGAGAGGGAGCCAGGGGGCGGTGGGGGGGGGGGGAAGCGGGGTTGGGCTGGAATTCACGGTTGTTCATACAAGTATATACATTATACCTTACATAAAATTTGTTATTAAATATTCTATTTAATTTTATTATTCTCATAATACTCATATTTTTTATAATATTTATATTATGCTACAAATTATTTATAGCATGCATGATAAAAATAAATTTTAGAAAAATGTTTAAAAATTTTTTGAAAATTGCAAAAATATATTACATCTTTATGTTTTATTAATAATTTTAAATTTTTTTAATGGTAAAAAATTAAATCAAAAACAATCCTATTGTAATAAATATTTGTTTTCCAAAATGTATTGAACGTTTTTCTTCAAAACTTGTATTAAATCAGGTGAAACGATTTATGTTATTTAATTATTTCAGAACATACAATGTTATTTGTAATAAATCATTCAATGATTTTTCTGAAGCTATTTGATTTATGTAATATTATACTCGAAGTTATTAAATTTTGAAAGAAGAAACTACTGTTATGTTGCTTTATCGCTTATGATTTTTTTTGCATGATTTTTACTTTTGGTAAATAATCCTGGTGATATTATTTTGTATAAATATAAAAACCATTACACAGAAGATTTTGTATTAAATGTAGAAAATCTAGCTCTCTTCTACATAAATAGAATTATCACTCTCGTATGAAAGTTTTGCGAATCCTTCAATTTACGTGCACCTAAGAAAATTTTTTTTTGGCAAAAATTAGATAACATTGATAAAATTGCTTTCTCTAATAAAATGTTTAAACAATTATAAGTTGAGTTAAATGATGATCATAAACATATTTTTAAATTATATTTATAAGAGATACAACATTTTTTTAAACAGATTTACCTGGCTTTTTAGGTAAAATTTTCCTATATAATTCAATTTTTGATTACTTAATAGTTATTATTTCAATATTTTATTGGTTTCTAAAATAAGGCATAATCTTATGGTTCTACAAAAACATTTATTTGTGATGACTTTCATTGTTGTTATTATTTTATCATGAAATATACTTTCATTCATTACACAAATGTATATGTCGTATACTTTTTATTATATTTAGAGAATTTTTTGGAAATATATAAGTAATTATAACAAAGAAAAAGTTGAGCTTACCTGTCTACGTGCCTCACGGGAGTTTTGAAGTATATAGATACAAATTATGTAAGTTATATGGTTTTGTTTTTATAAAAAACTGTGTAATGAAATTTTTACTGAAGGGCAGATTTAGAAGAAACGGTATATAAATACTTTACCTAATCAAGAGAAATGAAAAATGTAGAAAATAATATTAGGATGATTTTACAGAGAATAGAACCAAATTTTCGGTGGATACGTGGGGGGTGGCTGGTTGGGGTTGGACTAGGTTGAGTTGTGGCTGCGGTGTGCTAATCAATTAATTTCAATATAAAATTGTGTTGTAGCAGGCAGTTGTTCGTTTTTTTAGATTTTGTTCTTTGTTGGGGGGTGTTGTTTTTTGTTGAAATTACTTTAGTTAAATATTTTTTTTTTTCTCTAATCGCTTCTAAATATTGTTTTATTTTTTAATATTATTTTGAAACATCAACGAAGCTTTGTATTTTTGGCCACTTATTCATCTGAAATTAAGTAAAAAAAATTTATTTTGTCACCAATGGTCCGGTCGCAAATGACAAAAAACCATGAAAATCTTTTTCTTCGTTCTGTTTGAATAACTGTTGTTGGAATACAATTGTGTTGCTTGAAATTCATCTAAATATAGTTCACGTTATGTATAAGTAGAAGTGATAAACTTTACTTGATCCGCTGGATAGTTCACAAACAATGGAATTTGCAACTAATAAAACATTAAAGTTTTTATTTGTTCTAAAATTTCTTAAAGGATCGTACATTACCTTATTTGATTTCACACACTAACATAATCGTATGTTTTATCATTCAATTATAAAATTTATTATTGTATTGTATTAAACTAACATTTTGCAAGAAAAAACGATTTGTAGCTTAATTTCATATTTGTTACCTTTTAGTTTTATTACAATTAGACAATTGTCTTAATTTTATTGAATTCATTAAATTTTTCTGCAAATTTTCATTAAAAAATGTTACTGTGCGACAAATTGTCGCAGAGATACATTTTTTTTTTAAATATTACTGTTGATTTTGTAACCAAAATTAAGCCCTCTAACAGAAGTACATAATCTTTGAAGCATTATATTTTTGAAGGCGTAATTTTGCAACTGCTTATGGCTTTTTGTATTTTTTGTAAGACGAATTATACACAATGTTTTCCCGTACGGTTTAAAAGTTTATTTCTATCTCCAGAAATATTTTTATTTTCCAATAAATCTTGTTTCAATTAACAAATCAACCGACTCTATTGTGTAAAGAAAATCACGCACTTGCAAATCATGATTACGTTGTAATCCAGCAAACTATAACTAAAATTTAATTGGCTAAGGAGTACCAATCACAAACAATGTTATTTTCACACAATATTTTTCAACAGCACTATTTTTCGTATATTATATTTAATATATATATATATATATAATATATATGTATATGTATATATATGAATATATGTATATATATGTATATAATACGTATCTATTTAATATATAGGTGTGGTAAGCATAGAAGAAAGAAAATTAATGGATGAAAAAATGTTTTATAAAACTTAGGAACCAATGGTTCTTAAAAAATCGGTTACACGTAAAATTATGATTAAGACTCCTTTTGAGTAACAGGCACGCTTACAGCTGTACAATTTACTTATATATTTACTTATATTTATTCTTGTATCCAATATAGAAAATCTCTGTAATTTTGATAAAATTCTAAAGATAGCCTTTTTTTTTGAAGCAGAAAGAAATAGAACAGCGCCGAGTAACACTTGAAAAGTCACTGAATTGGTATACTTGCGATCCTAATTCAAATGAGCCTTCAATAACTTTTTAAATAAAATTTGACAAGAGACAACAATGATACATTTTATACGCAAAATTAAAAAAGGAGTATAGGGTAAACAGCAAAGTATAGATGAATTTTTAAACCAATATATCCATTATTGAATAAAAGAATATCTTGGAAAAATTAAAAACAGGAAAGACACAGGAGAAGACATAATTATGAGAAACTGTTGCCCTCCACATCCCCCCTCACCCCTGCGGCCGAGCACGCCCTTCATTTTAGTCAAGTCATGCCTTATTATCTTAACAATAAGACTATTCACCCATGGCTTACGCCATAGATCCCCGATGGTGCCCAAAGTTATCCGAAAGTGATTAATATCCCAATAACATGTAAACTCTCTAACGTTATCGAACACTGCCGAGAACGACTAAATGCAGTCAAAGCCGGTTTTCCGTTGCTTATTACCATATAACTTCTTGAGTTCCTAATGAGGCTCTTTCAGGTAAAAGGAAAAGCTGAGTGTCAAAGTTATACAGTAAAGCATATTTAATGAACATGATTTACTATATAAAGAGAGCATAAAGTGTACGTTTCACATGAAAGCGACATATATTATAGAAATAAAATAAAATTGTAACCTGGTGGAAAACAAGTTTGCGAATAAGACATTGCAAAAGTTAAGGTCAGAGGGTACCGGTTATTTGGTCCATTCCAACCACAACTTTTCCGGATAAATGTCGTTGCGGATGAAGGGCATGAGGAGAGGTACCAAAATAATAATTCTATGGATAAGCCGAAGATAATATAGGGGCTATGATTGGCTTGGGGGGATGTGCGGGGCATGGCAAAAATAGGGGGGGCTGTTGGAGGTGTCCAATAAATAAAAATAACAGTAAACCTGACAAAATTTTAACTTATTTTGTGAGTGGCTGTGGGAGGCACTGAATAATTTATTCTAAGGTTGAGCGAAAAATAAATTATGGAGCTATTGGGGCAGGGCAATCCATGAGGGGGAAGGGAGGCTGCGGGGAGGGCATATCAAAAATAAGGGGGCTGGGGGGGCAGTGGGTGGGGAGCAACAAATGTAAAATAACAGTAAACCAACAGAATTTCCCCTCAATTTGTGGGGGTGGCATTGGGGGGGGTGGGGGGGTCTTGAGGGACTTGAAGCGGCAAAATAAAGAATTGTGGTGGCGTGGTGAGGCTTGGCTCAAGTGACTACAAAAAGAGTACAAAATAAGCATATTTTTTCCTTATTTTGTGGGGGGGGGGGGTGTGGGATGGCATAAATGGACCGTAGGGGAGAGGGCGACGGGCGGCAAAGGTGGGCGAAGGTGGGCTATTACATCCAGCCCACATGAATTAACTATATATTATAGGAAGATATACATATGTTACGTGTAAAGCCAGGATTTGGTTAATGCTAGCATTACCCATCAAACATGTTGAATAATGCCAGCATTACCCGGCTAATGCTGCTAGATAATGCTAACACTATCCAGGTCATTCTAGCATTACCCTGTGACCGGGCTTTATCCGTAACATGCACATGTATACACAATATATATATATATACATATATATATATATATATATATGTAAGGAAGTATACTACCTTAGAATGATTTGAATTTCCCCGCACCGCTACAAGTGTCGGTAACGTAAATG
>JAPYYV010008559.1:0-32878 GCA_030522625.1 Copidosoma aretas | reverse complement strand
ACCAGATTCAGAGAAGTCGAAGCTCTCGGGAATCAGTTGTTGCTGAGGAACCCGTCGCTTACCGAAGTGAAAGAGCGCCACGACAAACTTCGCGGTCTCTACGATTCCGTGAAATCGACTTGGCAGGCCAAGCAAGCTTGGCTCGACCAGTGTCTGGAGCTGCAGCAGTTCAACAGGGAGGCCGATCAGATCGACGCTACGACCAGCTCCCACGCAGCCTTCCTTGAGTTTGGCGATCTTGGAGAGTCGCTCGATGACGTTGAAGCTCTGCTGAAGCAGCACGAGAAATTCGACAATACCCTGAGTGCGCAGGACGACCGGTTGAAGGTCTTCAGCGAGGTGGCCGACAAGCTCATCGCGCAGAATCACTATGACAGAAACAAGTGAGTATCGATGATTCTAATACAAAATGCGCGTCGAAAAGGACGGACGGTAATGTAAAATTTTATTGCAGCATCAACGAAAAGAGAAACCAAGTGCTCGCACGTCGAGCGGCTGTCAAGGAGGTAGCCCAGCGCCGAAGAGCCGCTCTGCAAGCGTCGGAGTACTATCAGCAGTTCTCCGCCGAGGTCGATGATCTGAAGGACTGGCTGAGCGACAAGATGAAAACGGCATCGGACGAGACTTACAGAGACTTGAACAACCTGGAGCGAAAGCTCCAGAAGCACGAAGCTTTTGAGCGAGAACTGAGAGCCAACGAAGGTCAGCTGAGAGCCGTGAATAAGGCTGGAAAGGCTTTGATTTCCGAAGAGAACTACAGGTGATTATTTCTTTTCAATACGATCTAATTGTCTGGGAAAACGGTAAATTGTACACGGTTATTATCCTCGCAGATCCGATGACGTTGGAAAGATTCTGAAAGGCTTGAATGAGCAGTGGGATCAGCTGGTCGTTCGATCGTTGGAAAAAGGAAGGAGGCTGCGACAGGCAGCAGCTCAGCACGGCTATAATCGCATCATAGAGGATGCTCGTCTAGATTTGGGAGAGATCGAGAACGCCATGGCGAGCAAGCAAGTGGGCAAAGATTTACGCAGCTGCAAGGATCTCTTGAAAAAACATCAGCTTCTGGAAACCAAACTGATGCAGTGGGAACAAAAGGTCAATGACCTCGTGACGATGGGCCAGGAAATGGCTCACGAGGGCCACTTTGATGCTCCGAACATTTTGAAGACTAGTCAAGCTACACAAAAAAAGTGAGTTGGTAAAAATTCGTACTCTCAATCGTGAGGACGAATATTTTTCAAAACTACCACACATCCGTATATTTTTGTTTTAAGATTCCAGAGTCTCAAGGAACCGGCAAAAAAACGCCGCGAGGCGCTGGAGGAGAGCTTGCGATTCCACAAATTTGGCTTTGAGTTGGATGCGGAATTACAGTGGATAAACGATCACTTGCCTCAAGCCTCATCTACTATGATGGGCCAGAACTTGCACCAGGCTCAGTCCCTCCACAAAAAGCACAAGAAATTCGAAGCAGAGATAATGGGACACGAGCCCATGATTATGAAAACCCTTGCATCTGGTCAGAACCTCATCGATCAAGCGCATCCCGAACGGAAAAAGGTACACGCGATATTCAAAAAAATTTCCAAACATCAATATATTTTTTTTATTAGAGTTGATTCACTTTTACCAGACTTTTTTTCAATAAAAAATTGGCACAAGAAGGAAAATTTGTCGACGCTATTATTTTTTTACATGTTGTTTGTTTAACTTATTTTCTGGGATGTTACAATAAAATATATTCATTCGTTTAGGAGTTCAAGAATCTTTTCAATCAAATACAGTTGTATGATTTCTATTACAAACAGCAGGGGCACTATTGCGTCTTTGTTCTCGGTCGAGGTAAGATGGAGGGAGGAAGCGGATCCAAAAGCTCACGCGAACAAACTTTATTACGTAGGCGTGAGTTTTTGGATTAGTGCGTGCTGAACTAGAGAAAGAATTTCAGCGGATGCTTTTAACGTGTTTATGACTTCCTATTTTTATCATGGCACAATGTTGTAATCTTATTTGATCGTTTGATTAGTGTTTTTTTTGTAATTTTTCAAGACTCACAAATTTTTGCTATCGATATTCGCGCATGAAACACAATAAATTTTTATTTATTCATTGGATTGAGTTAGCTTATCGATATATGTATTTCAAAATAACTAGTGTATGTGTCTTGCAGCTTTTTATATCGAAAAATGTGCCAATCGCACGTTTGTTATCTTCTATAAATGACTTGAATTTTAGATTCAAGATTTGTGTGACAACTTGAACGATGCATGGCAGAATCTTCAAGACACGGCGGCAGAGAGAAGTCATGCTCTCGATTTGTCTCTCAAAGCTCAAGAATTTTTCTTCGAGGCTGGAGAAGTGGAAAGTTGGCTCGTCGAAAAGAATGACGTTCTCAGCTCTACCGATTACGGACGCGATCGCGACGCAGCCACGAAGTTACTTACCAAACATAAAGTATGATTTTTATTCATCGTTTTGCTAAAGTCACCTTGTGGTCCCCAATTTTTCCAAGATGTTTATTAAAAGTATTTTCTCAGGCCTTAGAACTCGAGTTAGACACCTACAACGGCATTGTCACAGAAATGGGCAACACAGCCGCTACGATGATTAACGCCAAACACCCAGACAGCAAAGCTGTTGCTAACAAGCAGCAAGCAATCGCTCAGCAAGTCAGATCTCTACAACGCCTAGCTGCTCAAAGACAGCAACGACTGATGGAAAGTATGTACAGGCACGAGTACTTCCTCGAAAGCCGAGAGCTAGAACAGTGGGTCAAAGAACAGGAGCAGACCGCTGCCTCCGAAGACTATGGCCAGGATTATGAACACTTATTGCTTCTCCAGGGAAAGTTTAACGATTTCAAGCACAGAATTGAAGCTGGCTCTGAGAGGTTCAATCAGTGCCAGGTCCTTGCGAAAAAGCTCATTGCCAACGAGAGCCCGTACATCCAGGATATCGAGAAGAGACAAGAGCAACTTGGGTGAGCAATGATTCAAGTATCGTATGGTTTAAGGTTTATCATATTTTGTTTTTGTTTTCTCATGTGTTGTACACGAATTATAATAGATGTGATAAATCATTGTTTGCATGATAAGAACATTAGGCATTAAAATTAAGAATAATGTGGTTTGGCATGGTTTTCTAGTTGGGATACGGGCTTACTAACATTAATGACTTTTCTGTACATAAATAATTAGAAAAGATGAGGATGATCCAGTTCTCGAGGTGGCACAGTTGCATGCATCAGTTTGGTAAGTCTGAGCGTGTTGTTATATCATTGATATACTAATTTTTGATCGAGCATTACGGTTTGGTGTGTGTACGTATATGTATATTTATTTAAGCTGCGTGTGGGTTTTTCCGTGTCTGACACTATGCTTACATTGTTTCAAAAATTTCACCTTTTCTTCATTTTTTCCTTGCAGCGAGTCCTGGCAGCACCTGCTGAAACTTGTACGCAACCGAGAGCAGCGCCTGCAGGCGGCTGGTGAAATACACCGATTCCACCGTGACGTTGCAGAGGCCCTGTCGCGTATCCAAGAGAAGAAAGCCGCCCTTCCGGATGACCTCGGCCGCGACCTGAACTCAGTATTGGCTCTGATTCGCCGACACGAGGGTTTCGAGAATGACCTGGTAGCCTTGGAGGCGCAGCTTCAGGTGCTGGTCGAAGACTCGGCTAGGTTGCAAGCTCTCTATCCGGGTAACAATGCTGCGCACATAGATCAGCAGCAGAAGATCGTTTTGGCTAACTGGGAAGAGCTCAAGGAACAGTCGGCTCATCGACGCGATCAGCTTCAGGCAAGCTGCGATCTCCAGAGATTCTTGACTCAGGTACGAATCAACGACTCTTAAATTTTATATTGGTGGAGGAAAAGTTTTTTTGAAACTCAACCAAATCGTTTTGTAGGTTCGAGATCTAATGAATTGGACGGCCGGATTGTGCGCAACGATGTCGACGCAGGATAATGTTCGGGATGCCGCTAGTGCACAAAATTTGAAGGCCGAACACGAAGCTCTGAAAGGAGAAATTGAGGCTCGAGAAGACACTTTCAGTTCCGTCCTCGATCTTGGGGAAGCTATGGTCCAAACGGGCCATTATGCAGCCAGCGTAAGTATAAACTATCAAACACAATTTTTCAATGCAATAAAATGTTTCGAAGGTACATTGCATCAAATATTCGCAGGAGGTCGAAGAAAAATGCAGCCAGCTGTTGGATGACAGACAAAAATTGCACACTGCTTGGCAGCATAAAAAGATCCATTTGGATCAGTTGATCGATTTACACTTCTTCTTGCGTGACGCCAAACAACTGGACAATTTGTCGATATCACAGACAGCTGCACTGAACAACGATATTGGTGTGTCGGTGGAAGAGATCGACGCCCAGATAAAGAAGCAAAAGGGTCTAGAAAAGCTGCTGTACACGCAAGAGGAGAAATTCGCTGCTCTACGGGAGCATGGCCACAAACTGTTGACTCAAAATCACTTTGAGTCGCGCACAATATCGAAGCGTCTCGAAGAGGTCTTCCAGAAACGCGCGCGGGTATGGGAATTGGCTGGACATCGCAGAGTGCGGTTGGAGGCTGACTTGATGCACGCGCAGTTCGTGAGAGATGTGGCCGAAGCTGAGACTTGGATTGGCGAGAAACAAAAGAAACTCGAAGCTGAAGCGTCCAAGGGCCAAGTCTCGAGTCTCGAAGACAAGATTAAAAAGCTTCAGAAGCACCAGGCCTTCCAGGCCGAGTTGGCTGCCAATCAGAGCAGAATCGAGGAAATCAAGGTCAACAGTGAAACGCTGCTAACGAAAAAGCACCCAGCCAGCGGTGAAATTCGCCAGCAACTTGATAAGTTGCTCTCGTCCTGGAATAAATTATTAATCGAATCCGAAAATCGTGGCAGAGGACTGGAGGAGGCCCAGGACATCCTCGACTTCAACAACCAAGTCGAAAAGATCGAAGCCTGGATTCGTGATAAGGAGATGATGGTCCAGGCCGGTGGCACTGGCAAAGATTACGAGCACTGCTTGAGCTTGCAGCGCAAACTCGACGACGTTGACAGCGACATGAGAGTCGACGAGTCTAGAATGGAATCGCTCAACGCCTTGGCCGACAAATTGATCAAACAGGGCGAGGATGAAGAAACCAAAACGATCCATCAGCGCTGGGACACCTTGAACAACAAGTGGCGAGGCCTGCAAGGAGATCTCGGAGCGTACCGTGAGACTCTGGCCGGGGCTCTGGAAATCCATCTGTTTAACCGTGACATCGACGATACAAATCAGAGAGTTGTGGAGAAATCACTTGCTATGAATACGAACGATGTTGGAAAAGACTTGGCCGGCGTCGAGCATCTGCAGAGAAAGCAGGAGGCCATGCAGAGGGATATGACGGCCATTGAAGGAAAATTGAGGGAGCACCAGGCTGAGGCCCGCCAGCTTTCGCAGAAGTATCCCGATAACGCTGCTCAGATAAATGCAATCCTTTCGGAGCTCGAGACCAACTGGAATGAGCTGCAGCGCTTGACTAGCGAGCGTAGGGAGAATCTCGGTCAAGCTCACACGCTCCACAAGTTCCGGGCGGAGCTGCGAGAATTAGAAACGTGGGTGGCAGAAACCATCAAGCGAATGAACGAGGCTGAATCGCCGGCAACTATCCTGGAAGCCGAAGCTCTGTTGGAACTCCACCAGGAGAGAAAGGCGGAAATCGACGGTCGACAGGACACTTTCAAGGCTCTGGGAGACCACGGCCAAAAATTGATTCCGGTGCAGGGCGAGTGCATGCAGGAGAGCTTGAACCATTTGGAAAAACTGCAGCAGGAGCTCAACAACGCCTGGTACTCTGGCAAAAAGAAACTCAAGCAGGCCCATCAGCTGCAGCTGTTCCGAGAACAGGCCAATCAGGCCGACAGCTGGCTCGCGACGAAGGAGGCCTTTTTGAACAACGACGATCTCGGGGACTCGCTGTCTAGCGTGGAAAAACTCATGCGCAAGCACGAGGACTTTGAAAAGATGCTCAACTCTCAGTTGGGTCGCATAGAAGAGTTGGAGAAATTTGCCAACGTTATTCTCTCCGAGGATCACGCCGACGCCGCGAGCATAAAGTCCCGCCTGACCGACGTGTGCTCGCGAAGGGACAAGTTAAAGAGCAGCGCGGCGTACCGACGAAACAGGTTACTCGAGAGCCGGCGACTGCACCAGTTTTTGAGAAACGTCGTGGAAGTTGAGAGCTGGCTCCACGAGAAACAGCAGGTGGCGAGCGATGAAAACTACAGGGACTCTACGAATTTGCAGAGCAAAATCCAGAAGCATGCGGCATTCGAGAGCGAATTGGCAGCCAACAAGGGACGAGTGTCTGCTGTCACCACCGAGGGCGAGGCCCTCGTCAAGGTGGACCACTTTGCTTCCAAAGAAATTCAAGAGCGGGTGAATGAGCTCTATGCGGAGTGGGAGCTCCTGCAGGAGACCAGTAAGCTCAAGAAAAATCGCCTCGACGACGCGTACCAGGCACTCCTGTTCAACCGGACCCTGGACGAATTCGAGGCCTGGATGGACGAGATCGAGACGCAGCTGCAGTCCGAGGACCACGGCAAGGACCTCTCGAGCGTCGCCAACCTATTAAAGAGACACACGAACCTAGAGAACGACGTCATGAGCCATAACGAGGCTTGCGAGTCGATCAAAGAGACCGGGGCCAACTTCAAACGTGCCAAACACTTTATGAGCGAGGAGATCCAGGAGAGAGCTACAGCCATCATCAACAGGTACCACGGCCTGCAGGAGCCGATACAGATACGCAGGGACAATCTAGAGGACGCTAAGCTGCTGCACCAGTTTGCCCGGGACGTCGAGGACGAGCTCCACTGGCTGTCCGAAAAAGAGGTCTTGGCGGGTAGTAAAGACCTGGGCAGCTCGCTGACGACGGTACAGCGGCTGCAAAAGAAGCACCACGCCCTGGAAGCCGAACTGATATCCCGCGAGCCGGTTGTCTCTTCTCTGGCGAGCAGAGCCACCGCCATGGTGAGGAGCGGTCACTTTGCTTCGGAAAAAATTGACGCCCTGTCGCGCGAGCTTCAGGAGAAACTGATCAATCTGAGAGATCTCGCGAGCATCAGAAAGCTCAGGCTGCTTGACGCCGTCGAATCGCAGATGTTCTACGCCGAGGCAGCTGAGGCCGAGCAGTGGATCAAGGAGAAGCAGCCGCTACTTAACTCTACGGATTATGGCAAGGACGAGGACTCGGTACAGTCGCTGTTCAAGAAACTGGAAGGTGTTGAGCGCGATCTGTGCGGCTTCACGAGCACGGTCGACAACCTGAAGAAATTGTCCAAGGGACTGATCGAGCGGCACCACTTTGACAGCAAAAACATCGCGTACAAGCAGTCGGAGATCGAGCATAAGTTCGAAGACCTGCAGAACTTGAAGGAGAAGCGATCGCAGAGGCTGCTCGAGAGCGAAAAGTACCACAGGTTCATCCAACTGGCCGACCAGGTGATCGAATGGATCGGCGATCAGACAACGATAGCAGCCTCCGAGGATTACGGGGCCGACGTCGAGCACGTCGAACTGCTGATTCAGATGTTCGACAACTTCCTCTCGAGCCTGATCAGCAGCGAGAACCGTATGACCGGGATAATCGAGGCCGGCCAGAAGCTGATCGAAGAAAAGAACCCGGAGTCGAGCAAGATCCACATGAAGATCGACGAAACGAAGCAGCAGTGGGAAGATCTCAAGGAACTGGCCCACGCCCGACAAGAGGCGCTTGCCGGAGCCAAGCAGGTGCACATGTTCGATCGCACGGCCGACGAGACCATATCCTGGATCCAGGAGAAGGAGGCCACCCTCGGCTCCGACCACGAGTACGCCCATGACCTGGAGACTATACAGGCTCTCGTCCGGAAACACCAGGGCTTGGACACCGACTTGAAGGCAGTCAGGGAGCAGGTGGAGTCGGTCATGGAAGAGGCGTCGCGGCTGGCCGGTCTGTTCCCCGACGCAACGGAGCACATAGCCGTCAAGCACGAGCAGGTGGACGAGGCATGGAGTGATCTGCTGGAAAAGGCCGCGCAGCGCAAGAGCAAGCTCGTGCAGGCCGAACAGCTGCAAGCGTACTTTGACGAGTACCGCGACCTCATCTCCTGGATCAACGAGATGGTGGCAAAAATCACGGCCCCCGAGCTCGCGCGCGATGTACCAGGCGCCGAGGCGCTGATCAGCCGGCACAGCGAGTACCGTGCCGAGATAGACGCCCACGATGACGCCTTTGCCAAATTCTACGAGGCAGGGCAGAAACTCGTGCAACAGGGACACTTTCTCGCCAAGGAGATCCAAGAGAAGGTCTCCGTGCTCAAGCAGAGGAGCCACACTCTCGAGGAGACCTGGGAGCGCAGGAAGCTCATCTATGAGCAGAATCTCGACACGCAGTCGTTCAAAAGGGATGCCGAGACGCTGGAGAATTGGCTCGTAAGCCGAGAACCAATGCTCAAGGACGAGCAGCTCGGAGAGTCCATCCAGCAGGTCGAGGAGCTCATAATGAAGCACCAAGACTTTGAGAAGACCGTCGAGGCTCAGGAGGACAAGTTCAACGCGATCAAGCGCGTCACGATGCTGGAGAGGGCCTTCCAGAAGCAGCTCGAGTCCGAGATGGCGGCCCGGCAGGCGGAAAAAGAGCGCGTCGAAAAGGCACGCCTCGAGGAGCGCAAGCGCAAGGAAGTGCAGAGGATCACCGAGGAGCGGAAACGCGAGGAGGAGCGCAGGCGTTACGTCGAAAGCCCGCGCCACGTGTCCAGGAACGAGATGAATGGTGTTTACGACCACGACCCTTCGATGGACAACTCGTCGTCGCCGGTGAAGAGCGAAGCCAGCGACAGTTCACAGAATACGACGCCCAGCAAGTCGTACGGTGGACTTCATCACATGCTTAGCGACAGGCTTCGCCGAACTTCCGCCGTTGACATAAAACGAGCCGAGAGCATGAAAATTGACACCAAGAAACCAAAGAGAACGCCGAGCTTTACGACGAGAAGGAGGACGCAGAGCTTCAGGAAGCACCAGAGAATAGAGAACGTTGATTCCCTGCCGCCGGTCGAGATCCAGGGTGTACTGGAAAGGAAGCACGAGCTCCAAAGCGGCGGTAAAAAAGCGGCTGTTCGTTCCTGGAAACCTTACTACACAGGTGAGTTATAACTTGACTGGGGTAGTTTTTTTCTTTATCCATCCTTTGCCACTTTTTTTATCATTCGATTGTCGATTTCTCTTTTCAGTTTTATGCGGACAACTGTTATGCTTCTTCAAAGATATTGATGACTTCCAGTCGAGCAAAGCCGCCACTGCTCCCATCAACATATTTAACGCGACTTGCGAAAAGGCTGAAAATTACACCAAACGGAAGAATGTATTTAGACTGAGGTGTACAGATGGCTCGGAATTTTTGTTTCTGTCATCCAACAAGCAGGACATGGAGGATTGGGTAAACAAAATCTCCTTTCACGCAAAGTTACCGCCGAGCCTTCAGCTCATGAGTTACGATGATTCACACAAGGTAAAAATCATGATTTGTTGAATAATCAGCACGATGAATCATTTTTCATGATTTTTGACTTATTTTGCTTTATTTCAGGATGGAATGCATAACTTGACACCAGATCACGCGGAAGACGCTCTGTCGACCGGAAGTAGTCACGCGTCGACACCCGAAATGGAGCGCAAAAACTCCGTCATAAGACGTGATATGCCATCAAGCCCTAATAAGCCTCCAGCCGTCTACTCTCCTCAACAGCAACATCACCTCCAGCAGCAAATTAGTAAAAAACGCCTAGAAGCCAGCAGAAATTCTGACATGTCAAGAGCACCTCCCGACACTCAGCCGCAAAAAGAGTTCTTGCAAATGTATATGCAACAGCAACAGCATCAGCATCATCATCATATGGTGCAAAAACCGATTCAACAGCAGTCGGGACAGCACGATCAGTTTGTTCAGAGGGAACAGCAATACATGACTCATCCGAGTGATAAGCCACCGATACCGCCAAGGGGGGCTCCTCCACCAGTCCCAACGAGATCGCCAAGTTTCGACGGTTCGGTTCCGATCAGACGAAATGGTATTGACGGAAACATCCAGCATTTTATTATATTCCTGAAAATATAACAATTGATTCCTATACATAATTTTCAGATGTCGAACACTATGGACAGCAATCGAGGCCACAGTCTTATCAACCACCGAGTGGGAACGTTAGCTTAAACGGTACCTCAGGGCAATATAATAAGAACGACGGCAGTTGGCATAGACAACCGGGTGTCGATCACAATACCCACTACCAACAAGGTATACGCACTGCCAGTAAAATGATTGTTCCAAGTTTTTATAAGTTTACAAAAGTAGGGAATATTTGCAAATAAATATTGTTTTTTACAGAAATAGTGCCACCTTTACCGACTACAGCTCCACCTCCCTCCAACAAAAATGCACATTGGAATAGTCAGCATGATAATGGTAAGGTTTTTGTACGTATGTCTTGATTTATGCGTTCCGTACAAATAATTCGATAAAATTGTGTTTTATATTTAGCATACGGAAACTTACCGGTCAACACGAGGCAGGTATCTCAACAACAACACCAAATTAACACGTACGCCAACAGGCCGACCTCGCTACCTCCCTACGTTCCTCCGCCAATGGCAACCTCACCGACGTCGCCAGCAAATATATCAGTAGTCGATGGCAGCGGCAGGCGAGCCTCGGAAAGTGGCTCAGAAAGCGAGCACAGCTTCGGCGGATCGCGTAAGGACCGCGACTACAAGAAAAGTTCTGTTCTGAGCAATCTGTTTGGCAGGCGCAAAAAGCCTTCGCAACAGTAATCGCGTGCACATACTTGGTGTCAGCTGGACTGCGAGAATATATTTTTTCTATAAATTTTTGTTTAAGTATTTTTGTTAGATTCTCAGGTTATACTTTTTGGTTCCAAACACCTCGACCATAGACTTGACAGTAATCAAGTCTTGTTAATAATCATTGTATGAATTTTTTGTATATCGATAATTTTTTGTTCAGTAATTTGTGACGTTGAATAATTGTTGCGAATATTCGCAAGTTATGAAAAAGTCTAAACAAAATTTAGAAAATCTTGAGTCTGGTACCAAGAAAAATGAAAAGTTCCAGAAGAACCACTAGCTAAACAAGCTAAATTAATCAAATCAATCAAATTGAGTGGTATGTGGGGACGAAACGCATATTCTGACTTGAGATGTACCTGACCATATAATTGAAAAAAAGAATAAGATTATAAAAGCTCGACTGTAGCGCAAGAGATTTGTGTTTATTTTGTAGATGATTTATATAATATGTTAAAAAGAGTGTTGAAAACTATTGTATATTCGGGATCAATTTGTGTATTAAGATGTACGTTGTATGAAATCAAAACTTATGTATAATGTAGTTTTTTAATATAAAGCTTACTTCTTTTGTAAGAATGAAACACCACAAGTTATATGCCTAATTAATCACCTATGACTTACTGAATTTTTTTTTTTTAATTATTTATGCTATGCTTTGGTGTCGTAGAACATACTGTAATCAAGTCTAATTAATAAAGACGCGACTGATTTAATTTTCTACGAGTGTGAAATTTTGTTCAGACAAGAGCCCTTAAACATCATAGTTTTATCTGTCACTTTTAGATTCCTTTGACCGATAGTACGTTTCGTACGAGTTCGCAAAGGCTTATAAGTATTTAAGAACCGCGAAGTTTACGGCACGAGGGCTAAAACTTCTTGACTCGTAATAATTCTTGACTCAAATATGGTACAAGATGCTTTTAAGATAGAAATTGTTTCATCCAGATCAATGTAAAAAGCAGGCAAAAAGTTATGTAATACACCTCCAGACTCTTCATAGCTTGTCAGAAATGTTTTCTTATACAAAAAAAAAAATATATATTCTAGCAAAAAATGGCGATACTCCGATACTCAGGGTATTGAGTATTAAAGTATCGATACTTTTTGATACCTAAAAGTATTGGTATTGGTATCGATACTTTGACAAAAAGTATATTGGAAACTTGTAAACTAGCTTTAGACTCCACAATAAATTAATTATTCTCTTTTATTCCAGAACCCGAAGCCTGCTGCGACCACCGATAACTGCCAGCGAAGCAGCGTCTCCATGGATTTATTATTGTAACTCGCGTCTCAACAATAATATAAATTTTGATGTACACAGATTTTCGCGATTGGCTGCAACCGTAACGACGGTCTCAGTGGTGTCGCGAATGGCGTCCTCCCAGGACGCCGCTAGCGTGCATTTACTTGGTAATTTATTCATTGTATGGTGCGCGATCATCGTACTTTGGGTAAATATCAAGACCGTCATCCCGAAAGTCTAGTACGAGTAGGGCTAACTGGTTCCGCTGCTCTATGCAACCGCGGCCTAAAGTGGCTGCGATACGCGGAGCAAAAGAGAAAGAGCTGCTAACGAATCCCCGTGTCCTTTGTCTAATCAACTACTTCATAACTTCAGCCAATCACAGAGAGGAACCGCTTCAAGTAAACAAGTACACAGAGGGAGTCCCCTGTCAGCTTCGCCGGGTTCGCGTATCGCAATATTATCGCGATTACTGCGATTAGGCCTTTTTGACGTGCTCTATTAGTCTATTCTAATATCTCTCTGGGTTAAACGGGTTGGACCGCAATACTTTTGAGAGATAATGAAATTTTTATTGGTTGGTGTATTTTCATCAAACTTTAATGAAAATAAAGCGCACGCAAAATGAAAATGAATGGAGTTTATTTATAATCTCGGAGATAAGTTTACATAAATATTGTGTAACGTATAAAAAGTATTTTTGGGTATTTTTTACTCATAGATATATTTATATTTATAAATATTTTATATATCGAATCATCAAGTTTTAATCGATGAAACATCGAACAACAATATACAATTCAAATAACTAATGCTTTTTAAATAATCTGTTGAGAAGGTAGGTCTAAGTCAGCTAAAACTTTGAAGTTTGGAAAGAGAAACGAAAATATCAAAATGAAAAAAATTGTATTTCTATTTTTTATTATTGGTTTGGCAGCCAACGATGCTTGGTGAAAATTATATTTTACAATAGTACAATGAACTTTGTACTTATTCCTTAGTTTCCTTTTCATTCGAAATGTGATTTAACGTATCTTTGATGCAAGAAAAAACGAACGTCAAATGCTGATTGCAATTCAGCCAGTCGTTGTTAGAAAAAAATTAAAAACTAATTGTCAAATTATGTATGATTAATTTAAAAAAATTATCTTATGAATGCGATGATAGGATTTTTTAACAATGATCAACAAGAATGTCACAGAAAAAAGCAGAAAGGGAGCAAATGAAAAGGGTCACTATTATGAAAAGAATTTACACCTTTCATTCATTCCAAGATGTTTATTTCTTTTTCTTTTTTTTTTTTTTAAATCTGATTGATTACACAGATCAACTTTTTTTCTTTATTCTTTTCATGGAATCAAAAGTTTCGTATCAAGACAAAAGAATGGTGAGAAAAAGCATTGCTCTTGGATCTTCTTTTTTCTGACATTTTTACAAAAAATCACTAGAACACTGCATCGTAATGCGGAGAGCCATAGAGGTGTTGTCCTAATTTTTTTCCGCATCAGTTTTTTTATTTTAGAGTCGAGTTAATCAGACAAAAGCCAACTGCGACGCTTAATGCCAGAAAACAATTAACACTTAACAAAATATACCTAACATATTCTAAAAATCAGCGCGTGCATCTTATGTGCAATCGCTTTCGGGCGAGCGGCGTTTTAATTAGCTTTGCCTTGCCAACTCGGTTCACGATATTATTTGATCAAATACACTACAAAGTGTACTTATTTGAAATGCACGTAGTTTTAAGGTTTTTTTTTCTTTTTTTTTTTTAAATAAATTTATACATTTTATTTTTCTAATCTCGAATCAGCTGTTGTTGCCCAGTGAAAACTGCCTTCTGTCACAACACAATTAATACTTGCTTAAATTGGTGGATTAAATTGACACGTCTATGTGAATTTGGCTGATCTTTAAAGTATTTCCACCTTTTTTTTTACTGTTTCGCTTTTATAATCTGCGATCATTATTTCGCCCATTAAAATTCATTGTAAGATACCAAATTCAAGTAGCTATATTACTTATTCAATCATTATTTGTAAAATGCTCCAAGTCACGAGACACGTAGATATTTTTGCTCCCATATTTTTCAATGAGTCCTTGGACAGTTAGCTGGATACAATCCAGAATCGTTTTAATAACGTCAAAGCAAACGATAAAGCAACTTTAAAACCCAAAACAGTTGATAATTCGATTTATATGTATTGCTTGCATATTTATCGGATTTCACCTTATGATCCGACACTATACTCCCTTTATATTTTATCTATCTTATAAAGTCAGCGCAGCTGCTCACCAATCTCAAAGACTTGGTTCATAGAAAAAATTTGATTGAATATTATATTGAGTTCGCTTAGTTTTTCCTTAATATAGCATACAAGCTCGTGAATGGCATCTTTAGTTATGTGTTTGAGGTTTACCTCCGCGAGGTGCATAACTGGTGCGCGGGTTGGAGCCTCGTTGATTGGATCCACGAAACTGACCACCACCGCTACCATTACCACCACCGCCGACGCGATTCGGTCTAGCATCGATGTTGTTCCTGTCACCTCGAGGTGGACCTCCTCCTCCTCCTCCTCCTCCTCCTCCTCCTCGGGACTGATTGCTCGTCGACCTCTTAAAACCGGTGTTACTGTATCCACCGGTATTCCCATCACCATTACTGTTCCAGTTGTTACGCGGTTGGTAACCGTTTTGATAATTACCTCCTTCGTTGTTACTACGATAATACGAATCTGCAAAGAAATAGATAAGACTTTAATGTTGTAGCTACAAAATAGTAATATAATTTTAAATTAATATTCTTACTTCTACCGTTTTGCTGGTAGTTTCCTCGACCCCTGTAACCGTTCGAGTTGCCGCGTCTTGGACCACGACCTCGGAAGTTATTTCGTGGCTGATCGCCCCAAGACTGGGATTTCTGTAAATCTTGACCAGACTGTAGAGACGTCTCTTGTCCCCAATCTCCACTCGTTTCCGTTGAATCCGCCCAATCCGAAGTGCTATTATTTTGGACAATATCGCCATCTCCAATACCAGTCTCGTTTCCAATATTTTCCAAGGTGTCCTGAAAACAAGCAAGGCGATAATTAATTACCGATTAATTTAATAAAGCATTAAATTAATTTGACAAGTCTTACGTGCAGCTCTTCTTTCTGCGTTCCAATAACTTCCTGTTGATGCATTGGTTCGAATGTTTGAGTTTGCTGAGGGAAGCCGCCTATACTTTGCTGACTAAACTGGAGACTGGTTTGATGCGACGGAGGCATCGGAATTGGAGGAGGAGGGTTAGTGTTGCCAAAACTGGGCAAGTGAGAGAGATCTTGCGCTGGATACATAACTGGTGTCGGAACGTGTGGAGCAGCAAAAGATTGATTTGTGTACGTCTGAGTTGGAATTGGTGCGTTGAGACTAACGGCAGATGCAATGTCAGTTGCGACCGGAGGAATGTGAGAAACTACGGAAGGCGTTTGAGAAACCGTAGTAGTATTCGATGCTTCGGGATGATCGAGCTCGGAATCTTGCAGGAAGCAGAAATTAGCCGAAGGCCCAATCACATCGTTGATCTTTGGCGGCGAGACCGAAGATCGGTGCTGTGACATTATATCTTGCCGAGACTCTAGCTGTGATGGTGATACTGATACTGATGGCTGCTGTTGTTGGAGCCCAACAACTGAAACCGTCTGTTGCGACAATTGGTTCGGTTGCTGTAGCGGTAGCGGTAGCGGTGTTATTGGCCCAGGAAACATGCTCATATAGCTGGGATCAGTGGTGACCGGCATGGGAATGGTTGGGACAGGGAAGGGAGTTCCAACTGCGGATATGGGGATTGTAGGAGGAATGATGCAGGGCTGAATGGAAGCCGAGATAAGCTCCGACTGGGATTGCATAGAAAAATCCTTCTCTATGCTGTTAAATCCACTCTCCACACTTAGTTGCTCTGGTACATTGATGTTGCTTATTTGCACTTCTGCAACCAGCTGTGTTACCTGAAGCAAATTAATAAATGTATACTTAAATATTTAATATTAATTCATTAGAAATACTGAAGTGACCCCAAATACAATTAAAGTTACAAAATAAAGTAATTATAGCAAGTACACACTGGCACACACAGAATATTAAGTTAATTTTAAAAAAATGCAGTATAGATTGAAATCTAAGTTGAGCAAAAATTTAATTTTTAACTTCAGATTTTACTAGCAACCAACCTCCTCAACAGCTGCCGGCGTTTCGACTTCGTTGACCTGGTCAAAGTAACCACACTGAGTTATAGACGTGATGATATCCTTGAGCTTGGTGTAGGTGGTGCCGACAACATCCCTCTGCTTACCCTCGACAATGAGCACATAGTGCTCGGCGACTTTCTGGGCTTGCTGGATGAAAGTCGGGTCGACGGAATCGGGCTTGTTTCCCGTGTGTTTGAGCATCACCTCGTTGTACAGACTGTCCAGGAACTGGAAGTCCTCCTCGACCAGTTTTACCGCACCGTTCGTCCCATTAAGAAAGTCTTCCCGCACTCCCTGGATGCACATGTTCATCAACGTGTCCTGGATCAACAGGACCTCTCGAACCTGAAAGTAGACAGTCGTTCAAGGAAACACTTCCTGCCAAGGATATTAGGGAAAAAGACCCGTATCGCGTTCCACCTTCCAAAATGATACCGCACTCTTTTTCCTCATAGTACAATCAGAAGGCCAACCAAGCATTGACGATAAATAAAAGAAAGCCGAGAAGACAACAATATGAGTCACGAGTGACGTGCCGACGACGGCTGCTGGCGCACCTACCTTAGAGATGTCTTGCTGCATGCGCTCGGCGGCCTCCTTCCGGGCGAGTTTCTTCTGCTGTTTGACCGCATCGGTGGCTATGGTGTTGATCGCCTTGTAGAGGTCCCTCGTGATCTCGAGGGTCTGCTGGACCTCGTCGTACTTGGCCACCGCGGTCTTCTGGTCGCTATTGAGCTCCCCGCCATTCTTCACGATGTCCTGGTACTGCTCGAGCTTGCTCTACGTTTCGGACCCATCCAGATCATATTATTATTATTATTATTATTATTATTATTATCATAATCATATCATCATTGGAAGTTGTTTTCAGTTTAGCCGGCAACAATAGCAACGATATCGTCATATTATTGTTCCGGACGATCATAACCCCGTGACTGTATTATATGTAAGGTAGAGAGATATACTAGGGAAGTAGTACTAACACACTACTAAGTACTACATGCAGACGTGTATCAGCACTATCGGCACGCGGGTTTCCGTTCTTTCGAGAATAAGGTAGAGGGTAGAGAGTATAGAAGCGTCAGCGAGGCATACCCAATATCGCAGAGGGAAGGGGTGTCCAGGTGTGCGGCGCGGTGCTTGTGCTCCGCTTTCGCGAGGATGATGATCGGGATGGTAAGTATATCCAACAACGTGCCTCGTGGGCGGAGAACGGGAAGTACCTAGGACTCTGCGGTTATTGGGCTCCAAAGGCGCGAGAGCAAGTTAGAGAGCACATGATAAAACGGGGGCGTAACATGGCGACGGGGCCTCTTCTGCTGGAGAAGTGCCGACGACGAATATAGAAGCACGCGCTTGTGACAATACGAGGAAAGAAAGAAAGGAAGAGGCCCAAAACGGAGCACAAGTGATCTCCATGGGGTTAGAAAGAAAAAGAGAGGGCCTCGTGCAACAGCAGAAACGTACAACCTATCCGACGATGGGAGCGGGTGAGAGAGTATTGTGCTATCTTACCTATCTACCCCCGAGTAATTTTGGTGGGGACCCCAGCGAATTTGAGCCGCTTACCTTGCGCTTCTCGAGGTTCCGGATCTTGTGCTCGACGACGATGATGGCTTGACGAATCGGGTCCACGGCCTCCGTAGAGGCCTGCTTCTCTAACTTATTGGCGTTGACAGAAGGCATCCTTCACGGGCAACAAACGCGAACTGAGAGGCATCAGCTCGCGAGCTCGTTGGCTGATGCGGCCTGCGCTGCGCTGCGCCTGCGGCTCTCTCTCTCTCTTTCTAGTAGAAAGTTTCTATACTCCAAAACATGCCGCAGAGTCCACGAGCACTGCTGCTGCCGCCTGCTGCGGGAGAGCAGGGCCGTACACCAGGTTCGACGGGGGGATTACTGCCTTTTTGGGGGATATTCAAATAATTGCATTAGAAAAGTGCAGACACGAAAATTAATAAAAAAAATTGTTTGCTAACCATTGATTGATGGTTGCTTTGGTGCGTGCTTTGGTGTAACAGTTGCAATTAAAATTAGCGTTTCAAGAACAACACTTACAGGAGTCGATATTAAACGTACGCAACTTTGGAGCACACGCTGAGAGATCGTATTTATTTTCATCGAGTTCTACATCAGGGTACAAATATTTTCAATTCGAGTTCGTATAAAAGTATATAAGGTATACACTTATCTATTATAGGGTATACAACAATAAGACACTTTGAGTCCTTTGAGAGCTGATAGCCTGGCCGAAGACTTGCATTTGAATTCGGTCGAATTGACCGTTTAGCTAAATACTTGATACAGCAACCACAAAATTGCAATCTTATTGTATGAAAAACTATGCTACATTAAGTATGAATATCACTACTTTGTCTTAAGCTTACTTGTAGTTTGTAGTAGATTTTGCAACAACTTATAATTAAGTCTCATTCAGTTTCAAAATCTAACATTCTAATGTTATCTGCGCGACTTCCGTAGTTTGATAAATAAAAATGCTATTGAATTCGTATTGAAATAGCTTCCGTGGGATGTCTTGAACCTACACTTGCATAAGTAACATATGAAAATAAACCAATAAATTTTAATATACTTCCTAGTCACTTGAAAGTTCATAGTACATTACGCCACTAGGGCAGAAAGTAAAAAATTGAGCGCCCGAAGGGCGCGCTTTTTTCACTTTTGTGCCCGAGTCTCGTATATTATTTTTCTTGCCGAGGGCGCAAAGTGCAATTTAGCGCCCGTGGGCACACTTTGGGCCCGCAAAAATACAGAAGCCTTTTCGAACGAGTCACGTATACTATTTTTTTGTCTGAGAACCTAAAATCAAGCGGCGAAGGTGCTATTTTGAGGTTAGAAGGCAAAAAAAATATTAGTTCAAATTATAAGTTTAAAAAACTACTTAGAAATTATTACAGTAATCATTAACAATGTGACCTAGCGTATTTTATTTTGTATTTTTTCTTTTATATATTTTTACTTTGTCTTCTTCTATTTTTATATACGATTACATCAACAACTATGTATTTACCGGACCCGTGTACAGGTACCTGTGATACCTCCTTGCGGGAAATAAACTATATTTTTATAGATTATTAATTGCACACATGTATCTGGTATTAAATAAATACATAAATAAATACTTTTACAATTTTTAAATACGTGATGGTTAGCCGGATGCCAAAATACTTCTTAAATATTTGCTACGCTGCGGTTTCATACAACTTTTCTAGAAATAAAACTGTATGAATATGAAAATAAATATTGAGACTATCATGGCTACAGCAAGCTAGCATAGAGATATTATAAATCTCATATTATATCTCTATGACAGCTAGTCGGGGAGCTGGAGGTTTTCCTCGGACTTAGAATGTAACTGGGCTTAAAAGAAAGGTCTTGATCTGCATATAGTAATGGACTATAGGTCCTGGAAATAGTTATTTATTGCTTTTTCGAGCAAGCACTTCTGTGAATTTTCACATGTGCTTTTATTCCCCGCAATGCTCTTCGTGAAGGGGTGGGCGACCTTCTCGTAGCAAAATTGCCTATTTACCCCCCTCCCTGTAATGGGGAGGCCTCCCATGACTCCCATCCCTTTCCCAAGTGTCGAGTGCAGCCCTGAGTAGCTAATCCTTGTGATACCCAGACGTATGACACTATAATATCGAAAAAAAAAAGTTATTCGTTGCAAAATAACTTTAAAAACCGCGATTTTTCAATTATTTCACAATGTCTGAAAACAAAATGTTGTAGCGAAAAATGTTTGAAATAAAAGTTGTTCAGCGGATGATTTTACGTAGGGGCGTAAGTATTGTAAAAAGGAGTATTGTAACGTAAAGATTTCCATTAAGTAACATAAATAATTCGTATTTTTTTAAACACGCCAGCATTTAAAATTAACTCGGTAAAATATTTTATTATCATTAGAAAGTTGGGAACCAATTTGCCCGTTTTTATGACTTCGACCCCAGCCCGAATTCGTGCCATTCGTGGTCGTTTTTTGCCTCGCGCACAATGTATGAATATACAACATAGATCGGAGCCGATGGACTGAGGAAAGCTTCTCGAGCTGTGACCTTTGGTAGGATGAAATTGAAATAAAGACGAAGGTAATGATTGAAGAAGTAGTTTGGCAACGGGAAAAATTGGAACGTTCAGAAAACGGGAGGGAGGGAGTCAGTCTCCTTTTGACAGCGGTTGCGAACTCTTGTATCCAATCCCACCTAAAAAGAAAGAAATACAATTTTCCAAACAGTCTCCTCATTTCTTTTACCTGACGTAAGTAATTTTTATGTTATTAACGAAAAATCATGTTTTGTAGATCGTAGTTTAGTCAATTTGCAATAAAGTGCATTATATTGCGCTGATTTTATTCATTATTTAATTTTAACAAAAAAAAATCTATTGCAGGACCAACAGAAGCCGAGATACGATACTTTTTTACTTTTAGCGATTTGATCAATCTTTTCGTCATATACAATAAATAATACTAGTGAGAAAAATCGTATATGGGCTGCCGCCGATGAGGACGGTAGACAGTCCGTCGGCGGTGCTGCTGCCAGATATTTAGATGCATAATTAATCACTCGTCTATAAAACCATCTACGGATGTGCTTTTGGATATATTCGTACATAATTTTTCCCCAGCTTCAAGATGGTGCTATTTACTTTTAGTAATACACTTTTTTCCAACATAACAGCTCTACAGCCTTGGTTAAGCGATTGTAATAGTATTTGTTTGGTTTTATATAGAACAATGTTGAATCAATTTAAGAACTCATCAAGTACGAAATAATTTTTTTTTAATTTATTGAAAAATTATCGATAAAACATAAATCACGTTATTCATATTTTCAAGTTGATTCATGTCCAGTGCTAGATCGAAAAATACTGGAATTCCATATTTCTCTATCGACGAAAATCATTTTCTTCGTTTTACCTTATAAGTATACTTACTGATGATGATTAAAAAAAATTTACAAATTACATCGTTTCTCTCAATATACATGCATAAGTATGCTGTATAATAACAATAGCATTTCGCGGGTTATTTTCGTTTTCATTATTTCACTCTACGAGCAGCAGCGTTCATTGTGTGAGAGTTACACGGCGCTACCGGCCGCCACAAGTTCAAAGTCTTGCTTTCTCTGAAAAGAATTATTTTTTATTCAAGAATTGAAAAGCGTACATCTTTCAAGAGGTTTCCAAATAATCATTTTGTTTGCTTATATACTTTCAATCGTTCTAGCGCTATCGCAGAAGCTGACGCTTAGTAAAAAATAATTACATGGCACGACTCTATACATGTCCTCATGTAACTGCACACTTTACAATTCCATTTTTTAATCAGGCGTCAAACTTCTTTTCACCCATAAATGCCTTTAATTGTTGAAAAAAATCGGATTCAACAAAAGAATGCTTCTCTTCAACTCCTATAGAACACGCTTTTTTATTTTGTTGATTCAACTATTCATAAAACTACACCATCTCAGTGCGTCGTTATTATTACATATTTTTACAATTTACAAGTATAATTTCACATGTAATTATGATTTTTACTCTTAAATACAATCGTATCGTTCAGCCATGCACATACTTGCACTTTGTTAATGACCAAGGGACATACTAATGATAATAATAATATAATAATGACAAGTGTCTTGATTTGATATCATCATTGTATAATATACACTTTGATCGATGTACAATAAAATTACTAGAGAATATCACGCAGTTATTGAAAACTCTATATTGCATATCTTCAAAATATATTTATATTAAGAGGAAGCCTAAGAGTCCAACAAGATCCTTGTTGCCTTGTACTAAAGAGAAAGTATTTAAAAAATAGAGTTGTACAAATTCTTGAAATAATTGAATTTGTTTCATAACGCGCGTGATGACGCCCCGGGCAGTCTATTGACATTTAGTCGTTCGTCAAAATGGATGAAAAAGAAATATGAACAAATAAAACTTAAGCCTAATGAGAAACAATTTAGACAAAATATTCGATTAATTTTTTTACTGCTATACTCTTACACACATACATACATGCACACATATGTATATGCCTACATACACGTTTTTTTTACAATTATTAT
The DNA here is from genome assembly GCA_030522625.1 of Copidosoma aretas. NCBI lineage: Eukaryota > Metazoa > Arthropoda > Insecta > Hymenoptera > Encyrtidae > Copidosoma > Copidosoma aretas. Next base: position 10,413 of record JAPYYV010008559.1, on the reverse strand, counting down.
TCAAGTAATAACGAAAAAACTTTCCGAAAGAAATTTGATAATAGAATAAACACGTCAACTTAAAAACGATTTTTTTTGTTTTTTTTTTTTCGTATCACAATAATTTTTTTAAAAATCGCTTTTATTTTTAAATTAAAAAATTATCAAAATATCGACATTTAATCAAACCGTGAAAGGTATTGAAAAATTGAATTTCCAATAGTTACTCCTAATTCGATAATATTTTTAATATTTTTCGTTAATCATAGTGTACATTTGATGTATATAATATAAACTTGCTTAATAAAGCTGAATCGCACTTATTTAATTTTTGTTTATTCTTCGTAGACCTAAAACCGATTTAGAAACCTTATAGTTGCGCCTCTAGTACCAGTAAACATAAGAACATTGCAGACCTATACGTAGAACCATGAGGAAGTTGTCTGCTTTTCTTGTAGACTAGGTTTATAATGCTAACTGAATGAATTTTTAAAGTTTATACAACAAACATCACCATTTCCTCGTTTGCACCACCATCACTGCTATAGTTCAAACACTAACGTATATGTGGTACATAACACATATTGCAGTACTTATAAAGTTCTTGCACTCAATAACTTATGTTTGTTGAAAATACCACGTTGTTTGACAAACAATCCAACAAACTTACTTGTCTCAATTATAAGTCAACAAATGCATTGATAACTATTATCAGCATCACTACTATGACAAATGGCTGCTGATTTGACTTTCGTAAGAGACTACTGCTTGATGTTCAGTTACCATCTGTAATGTCTCTGACATATTTGGAACGTTCACTTGGGCCAGTGAATTAGCAGCAGTTTTGTTCGCGAGATTTTCTTTTTTTCTCGTTTGTTGATGTATACTATCTATTTCTCCCCAAATCTTTCTCACATCCCGGAAAAGCTGTAAGCATAAATAATTATTAAGCTACTGATAATAGTGCATGATATAAAGACATTTTTGAAGTGTACCAGATTTAACCACGACTCATCGGCTAACAATTCATTAAGAATAATTGTGGTATCTTTGCGTGGATCTGCTATCTTTTTTTCAGCTACTCTTCTCGCACATTCCAAGAACATGAGGTATTTTTGATGTGCTACTTTGTTGAATAATGCCACTTTTGTTCGACAAATTCGACAAAATATAAAATCCTGAAAAAAATATAAATATTATGTTTTAATTTGGATGGTTTGAATATTTTGTAAGCAGTACACCACAATAAACAGTAGATGAAAAAGGGAACACTAAGACTATAATGGAGTAACCCCGGTAACGTACTTTTTGTTAAGGGGAGTGTGTAAAGGACTATTACGTATTATTCCCCCATAGGGGCGTTATTTTGATTGCAAATACAGTCGTGTTAAAACGACAAATGCGTGTGAGTTTCCAAATACATAAAACTCGATATTCCACGTGGTCTTCCCTCCGTGAGTAAAGACGAAATAAGAAAAAACGAAATGTTTAAAACTAATCAAAGAATTTTTTGGTCCAACTTTGAAAACCATTTGTGATTTTTATGGCGTAAAAAAAGTATGCACGAAAATAGCGAACAATTTTTGTTAAATTTCAGTTTATTTAGATAAATTACCTTCTTATGAGGCACTTGAGGAACGGGCGGGGAACCTTCGAGCGTCGTACTATTGTAGGGTTGTCCATACAGAAGAACTCTGGCGTGGATCTTGGGTCCACTGCATCCGTCACATTCGCTTTTAAATTCCACGGAATTATCTCTAAGCACATTTATGCAAGGCCAGGTAGACAATGCAGTTACAACATCAGACTTCCAATTGGTCGTCGACAGCAATCGCTGTTTCCGCTCCTCCGTTATTTCGTCAACCGTTTTAACGTTTGACAAAAAGTAGTCGTCTGTAATTATTAGACAATTTTTGGATTTGTTTTTCAAAATTTAGAGTTTTTAATAGTGCAACTTAATTTTTGTTGGATTGTATGAAAAGTTTACCTTGTTCTTGGAAAATTTCTGTAAGGAAATTCGAATCCAGCGCTTGGGAAATTAAAGTTTGTATGTAAACTTCGAAATTATCTTGATACTTTTCCGTGTCTTTCATGAATCTACTGATGCATTCGCTAAAATAATAAATAACAATGAGAAAATTTTCACACAACGAAATTTCGTGATTCAGTCACACTATCAACTACCTGTCATCAATTATCATGTCATCGCGCAAAAACTCAACAATCGTTTCCATTTTGCCTTGCTGCCAAAATTTTACCGGTACTTGCTGATAAATGTGACGATTTTGCGGAGCCCAGCCTGAATACTAAATGAAAGAAAATATTATTTTCAGACTGAATTAACAATGACGGTAAATCAGTTGGTGAATATTTATAAAGTCTTCATACTGTTGATATATTTCTGTACAAAGTTTTGCCGCTTGATGGAAATGGTTCATATTTTTGCAAAAGAGTTTTCCCATCGATTCTCCACAAGGGCGGGAATTCTTGATCTAAGTCACTCTTCATCACAACAAATTCACCAGACTAAACAAAAATAAATTAACTTCTAATTGATTGCAAGATTAATTTTTTTAATGAAATACAATTAAGTTATAAAAATTAAATACTTTAAATTGTACTAATAAATCATAAAACTTGAGCAAATACTTATTAACCAATGAATACGAAAAATGAGAAAAAAATAAAATTAAAAACATGTGCCCAATGCAATTTGTTACATATAAAATACAACTAATTAAACAAATATGGAAGATCACAAAAGTACTAGAAAATAGTTTCTCACCAGCAATTTTTTTTTTTAACTTCAAAATTTATAACTATCTAAAGAGTACTGTCAGTAAAATTGCACAATACCGAAAAAAGTGCAAATTAGCATTAATAGTGTGTAACAACAATAACGATTCTATTTATATCAAAGTAAATAAATATTGAGCAACGTATATATAAAATTACTTCTAATTGTACTCAATCATAAAACATTAATATAATAGCAACAACTACAATAATAATGATGCAAAAATAAGAACTAAGAAAATTGCTAATATAAACTGGTATATAAAAAACGAGTGTTAACTTGTGAAAATTTACCGAAATTTGGTCATCTCCGAATGTAGAATGCTGCGTGCAACAAAATAAGCGTCACATTAACAATGAGAACTTGATGATGATTTTTGTGAAAAAATGTTTGTCATTTCGTTAAAATAAACAACAATAACCTATATAATAACACTTGTTTTATGCTCTTGATTCGATGTATGGAAATGAAATTTACAATGGTGAGTAATAATATGAATATGTGAAAACGATTTCATATAAAAAAAAAAAAACTCTTTCGACTGCGAATTTCAATGAATGCTTTAATAGGTAGTAGCAGTATATCAAACTCAAATCAAATTCGATCAAACTCGAGATTAAATCATCAAACACAAGAGACAGAAGCATGTATATAGTAATTCGTCTCGCGTTCATTAAAATTCTTCAACAGCCTGACGCTGTAAAGCTTTTCAGAAATCGACAACCTGAACCAATTAAATCAAACTCACCTTGAAAGGCGAAATATCGATGTCCTCATCGCTAATGGAGGCCAGCAGTTTCTCGTCTATCTTACACGAGAGCTTGATCGCGTTGCTCCTGGCAGCCGGGTCGATCAAGTGCTTCCTTTTACGGCCGCGCTTCGGCCCGGCGATCGTCTCTGCGCAGAACTCGATCGTGCCGTCGATGAGCTTGCGCCGCTTGCCACCTATCACGGTCCTACCGCGCTTTCGCCTCTTGTCCTCGTGATCCTCCACCGGTTTGGCCGCTGGCGTCCACGCCGGATCCGAGTCAGAGTCCTGCTCCTCCTCGACTTCGTGGTCCTCGACGCTCTGCTGGCTGTCGAGCATCTGCTTCACGCTCGTATTCTCCTTGGCCTTCCTCCTCGAGCTCTCTCGACGGGGCAACTGCGCTGCTCCTGCGTTCGCGAAAGGAATTTCATGTTTAGCGGCAGTTGCTGCTGCGAGGATAATCGTTACGACGAAGAGCTTACGTAACCTAAAGGCGGTAATAACTTTTTTATGCATTTTTGAAAATTTAATTGACTGCTTCGTACGACGACGAAAGGCGCGATAGCGCTGATTTCATACGCAGATCAGCTGTTTAAAATGAATGACAATCAAAAGCTCACTACACGGCCACGCCGGACTTTTTTTTCCCGCCGAATTGAAACCTGTTGTTTTTTTTTTTTTTTTTTTTTTTTTTTTTTACCTCTTTCAACACGACTGCTTTGTATTTCGAGATTGCCTATCGTCTGATGATGCAAGGGGAGCAGTAGAGAAAAAAAGGACGTTTTCGAGCGCACACACGCTTATAACTCTTGGATTTTTTTTTTACCACGACTGTCTCGCGTTTACATCTCACGTAACGTTTCAATTGCATAGATAAGTCAAACCTGTACGAGCAATTTGAGCATGTCAAGATTGAGAAAAAGTAATGAATGGAACTTGATGCGTCAAGAGGCGATATTTATGCATTTGAGAAATTAATTGATTTGTAAATATTTTTTTTTTTCAGTAACAAACCACCTAAAGATATTAGGTCTACATTGTATAACTGCGTATCAAATATACGTAACATGCTATGTTGCTTGGGTAATTTAATACTTTTCATAACCTAATAGTTCTATACCTATACCTTCAATTAACATCAATTGAATCTCTTTTTTCAATGCGTAACATACACTCCAGGGGATCTTTTAGTTCCAAGATATCATCAACACAAGAATATGATTGTCCAAACGGAAATGCTACATTTTTATGGGCACAGTATAATAAAAGTTAAATCTTTCAATAAGCAGATAAATGAATATCACGTGACAAAATCATAAATGTTAACTGGTTAACAAAACAAACAAGCAGGTCATTGACACTTACTTCTAATTCTCTTCTTCGCCTCCACCGGTGGAAGAGCAATGCCTTTGGCAGCAGCTTCAGCTGCCGCAGCTGCAGCGGCTTCGGCTGCCTTCCTCTTCCTGTCAGTGGGACCACCAGGTTTGATAGGCCGACCTTTTCTCGGTCTCCCATCAGGATGGAGATTTCGAGTTGGCAGTGGAGGCATAGGCGCCGGCATCTGAGTCGTCTGACTTTCCACTTGACAGACACTTTCTACCTGGTTCAGCTTTATACGCTTGGATCCGAAAGGCGGCAGCTCGTCATCGCTCGAGAAACCGTCATCGCTGGAATCAAAGCTGTGTCTTTTGCGTTCCTTTGGGAGAGGAAAGTACCGTGGATCGTTGGCATAGTCTATTGTTGGCATTTGCTTCGATTTATCCGACGGAATTCGCTGAGGCACTGACGAGATACTTCTACCCCATGGATCGACACCATTAGATTCCGTAGATCCGTATAAATTTCTGTTATTCCACGCGTTGTTTCTTTTGCCTGCAATTAAATATTCAGTTTCAACTCACTGTTACATTCTTGTGAACTATATGTCGAATCAATGAAAAAAAAAAAAAAAAAAAAAAAAGACTACACACCTCGCATGGATGGTGGAGGCGACGTATCCTTTTCACCTTGTAAGAACTTGAGATAACTCGTCATGAACCCGGAATTGGGATCACTGTTCGGCACCAGTCTAATATCCGAAGCAACGGGTGGTGGATTGTTTACAACAGCTGGCGTTACATTCGAGCTCAAGTATTCAAGCTCTTCTTCGATATTAGGTCGTATCACTTCGGGTTTATCGAGTAAGTCCACCGCGCACGAATTATTATTATTCTGCTGGCAACTATTGTCCGTGTCCGCCATGCCGATCGAATTAATCCCTATCGTGGGATTCAACTCGTGCAGAATCTGTTGGTGCTGATGCTGGGGCAGATGATGCGTTTGCTGCTGAACGGGTGCGGCAGTCATGTGATGGGTAGCCGGAGAAATGTGGAAAGTAGTCGGGAAATAAGAGATCGTCGGCGCCGGGGCTTGGTGAGTGACCAGGATTGGCTGGGCCTGATGCGTTACGGTACCCACCAAGTTTGCAGTGTGTATTTGAGGTGCCAGCTGGGGCTGCACGGTAAACGCCGCTGCCGGCGCGGCCGTTATTATCTTCGTATTGTGTGGCAACGTCGTCAGATTCCACCTCTCAAACTCGATGTAATCATTTTGCTGTGGCTGCGGAGCTGCCTGCACTGACGCTGCCACCGACGGTTGCTGCTGATTAATTACGACACTGTGGTGCATAGGTGCTTGAATTTGGTATTCGTTTGCAGGCGCGACAGCAACGAGTTCTGGCGGCTTGTCCAAACTTTGGCACTTTTCACTTATGGGCACTATAATCGTTGCTTCCTGGATCTGGATGTGCTGCTGCTGTTGTTGTTGTTGTTGTTGTTGTTGATGCTGCTGCTGCTGCTGCTGCTGCTGCTGCTGTTGTTGTTGATGCTGCTGCTGCCGCTCCTCGACACCGTTCATCTCGTCCTCATTATCACTGAGGGACGGCATACTCGGCTGCTGCTGTCGACAACTGCTCAGATTTTGCAGGTTCATCGTACTGTTATCCATACAAGACGTATTTTGACCCATTCCGTGACTCGTGAGAACGCTCGTCTCGTTGCTGTCGGTCGTAAGATACGTGGAGTTGGAGAACTTTTGAGGATCATTGGATTGCTGACTTTCGCTATCCCAGCATTGCGTATCAAAAGTCGCTCTGTTCGACGCTGAAAATATGTATCAAAGGTCTTGTCATTAGTTGTTTGGACAAAAAATGCACAAAAAGCTAGAAAAGGCTGGGGAACGCACCATCCGTATTATAGGTTTTGTTTTCATTAGCACCCAGAGCTCTCGTGATTACGGACGAGTAGACGACTTGATTTTGTTGCGAGGGTGATCTCGCTACGGTGACATCCAGGGGCGAGGGCGGAGTCATTTGCTGCGTCACTCCACCTGCTTTGTAGGGCGTGCTCGTTGTTCCATCGCACTGCTGCTGTATGGACGAGGGCGAGGACATGCTGGCGATAGGGCTATTGTACATAGGATAAGTAGCAGGGCTAGGAACGTGACCGAGGGGCGAGGCTTGAGAGTGACTCTGCATGGGACTGGGCCTGCGTGGCACGACGACCTGCGCGCAGTCGGGCCCATTTTGCGATGTATTGGACGAGTAGGCGCTGTCCGTCGAAGCAGCAGACTTTGATCGAACGGGCTGCATGTAGACCTCGCCAGTAGCATCAGTTACCGCTGAATTGTAGTGCCGACACGAGCTCGGGGCCTGCTGTTGCTGCTGAGTCAGCACGTGAAATTGCTGGACGCCACCGTTAGTCGTGGTGAGTTTACAGGCCGTGCCACTACTACTTGCCGTGCTGTAGCTGAGGTTGCGCGAGTCCATCATCGAAAAGCTGATGGGAGACGATTGGCTGCTGTCGTGGCCTTGGTCTGGACTCGCGTGGTTACCTGCACGAGAAAGGATGATGGTTCGTTTTATTTGTAGGAGCGATTTTTTGCCTGAGCCTGTTTCGATTTGGATCATTGACTTTTGAGCTTAGAAAACGCTGATTCATTATTTGATGGACACAGTAGCTGTCGCGCAAAGACTAGAGCATCTTATTTAAAATTTTAACGCTTACTTACTAAAGAACATTTTAAAACAATGGTGATGCTGATATTCTGTTAAAAATCGAAGGTTTCAAAATAGTAATAATAAAAACTACCCCTACCTTGCACAACGGTCGGTTTATCCTGAACACTAGTACTGAGGTATATCGTCGTGAGCACGGGAGAGCGCGACGGCAGCTGAGTGATCCTGTTCGCAGGAGTCGGTGCCGAAACAATGCATGACTGATGATGCATGGACGACTGTACCGCCGGCGAATTCGTCGCGGACTGATCGTCGGTCGAGTAACTCGTGCTTAGTCCGTCCGAGTCGAAGGCGTTCGTACTTTGGAAAAACGTGTGAGCACCAGCTATCGACGACTCCGTAACTATGCACTTGATTGTGTTATCGCCGTTGTTCGTCGGCGATGACTCCCTCGCATCCGTCTTGGACTCGGCTCCGGTTATCCCCGTGCCATTGCTGTTGTAGTGCGTTACGAAACTGTTATCGTAACTGACACTGTTGCCGGCCTTTGTCGAGGCTGGAGGGGACGAGACTGTGACGCTCTCGTGAGGGAGTATTCCGAAGGGACTCGTGATTTGAGTCGTGGTGGGGTGTGACAGATTCCAATTGACTGTCGAGGGCGAGGAAACTGATGACTGATGCTCGTAGTAAGTCTGGAAATAAATGATGGATTGTTACATTTGCAAATGATACGAGAGAACAGACGAGTGATGATCCAATGTTAAAATATAAAGATCCTTACGTCATCTTGCTGAGGCGATGCGTAATTTCCACAAGACTCCACGGGAGAATCCGGCTTCGAAGTAGTGACTACTTGTGCTCGGGCGATAGGTTGTGCGGCTTGCGATACGTAGTGCGTCTGCTGCTTGGAATTAGTGTGACTGAAGAACGGCGTGAAAACATCATAACCTACAGCGGTCTGGGTGGTTAGAAACCCCGCTGGGTTGAACGACGAAGATTGGCCTGCCAGGGTTGCAGGTGCAGCTGCCGGCAGGAGCAGCTGGGTCGTGGTCGTGGAGGAAGGCACCGTCTGAGAATTGACGGCAGTGGTGCTCAAATGGTGGGACACCTGGTCGGTACTGCTCGGTGCGCTTATTTGAAACGCGCTAGTTAAACCCGTGGTAGCACCTAGACGGTTGCAGGACGCATACCATGGATCCATTTATCTCTTTTGGCACTTGGATCAGTGCCTGATTGATTTGGCTCGTTTACCAGTCAGTTAACTGATAAATTCTTGATAGCATAGTCTCTTCTCGCTCAGGATCACGTACTCGTACTGTCCCTTCAACTTCCGTTTATGCATTTGAACCATTTGAGCTTGGCATGTAGGAGGAGTGCCAAGCTTTAAAAGTATAAGCTAGTAGTAGTTGTAGTAGTACATACGTATCACCACCTGCAACAAAAAATGATGTTTGATAATGATGATGATGATATACCACTACGCGCTGGCGTCTGATGCCTGCGCTCCACATTATTATATTATGTAAACGTCTAAACGCTCCGTTCGAACGATAAGGCAACGGACGCAACAAAAAAAAAAAAAGAAAAAGAAAAAAAAAAAAAAAAAAAAAAAAAAAGAAAAAAAAAAAAAAAAAAAAAAAAAAAAAAAGAAATCGATCACACTCGGCATACCGAGAAACATGGCAATACACTTTTACGATCAGTTATTTTCCCGTCCCCCGCAGAGTGCGTCGACCAAAATCGCGGAAAATAATCGTTGGCATACGTACATACATACGATACATACAGTGCAGGTATATACTTAATTATTATCGAACCGATCGCTCCGAAAATAGAGGAAATAAAAAAAGTAAGAGCGGAGGGAGAAAAAAAACGCAAAGCGCAACTTGCGTGTGCGCCAACAGCGCGCGTCAGTATGTTGGTAGCCTATCGTTCATCAAAACAAAACGAATTCGCACACACAAGATCGGGTCCGCCAATGTACTTATACCGCTGCTGCTGAATGACGAAACGGAGTCTCAAGAGAGAACAGGCGAGAAGCGTACTTACACACCCGAGCAGTAAACGAAAGAGAGACAGCGGCGCGAGTTAAAAAAAAAAATAATAATAAAACAGCTCGTGCGGGAAAATCCGCTGCTGTATAGCGTCGTCGCTGTCGAGGACGGAGCGGAGAGAAATATAGCTCTTCGAAGAACGCCACAGCCGCCGTCGACGACGACGACGACGACGACGACGAGGAGAGAGAGTTACGACACACACGTGATCAGCCACCACATGAAAAAGAGGGGAAAAAAAATGCTGCCGAGGGGCAGCACCTTCTTTTCTCAACTTTTCGCGCAAAACTGGCATTATAGCCCGTAGTTGCTCATGTAGAACTTGCTGTTAGCCGAGCATGGAATCAGGGGGAGCGTATATAAGTACCAAGTACGATGCAAATGTATGTATTGTACCGCGAGTGTACGCGCTACTGCAGCAGCAGTCACATCAAGGACTCGCAGTCGTTATAGTTTTTTTTCATGTTTTGGGTTTTTTTTTATTTTTTTTTTATTTTTAATTTTTCCCTCTACTTATTACCACGAGTAGCGAGTGTTACACTTTGCTCTGGCAAATTTCACGCTCACGGATCCACGACGACCGGTCCAGAGAATAATATATAAGCCAAGTCGGTTGGGTGGTATAAGTATACAGAAAAGCCGAGCCGAATGTGGCAAGAAAAGAAGCATGAGATATAGGAGGAGGAGGAGGAGGAGGAGGAGGCCCCCGCAGGGACGGCTGTACAAAAGTGTGTACACACTCCACTGCGCTCTGGCGCTCCCGCCCCTTATACCTCTGGCTGCTCCGGCGATCGTGTTCTCTCTTTCTGTGACGCTTTTTTTTTTTTTTTTCTCAAGAAAT
>JAPYYV010008558.1:0-29868 GCA_030522625.1 Copidosoma aretas | reverse complement strand
AGGATAGAGGAAATCCAACTCCAATACTTACGACCTTAACTATGATATGGATGAACAGCAGTGCGATGAAAAGTCCGTCTTCGTCCAATGTTCTTCCTCCGGCTGTAATGATCACTGAAAATTAAATGGCAAACGTGCTCATATACGCCAATCTGCCAAATAACGAAACCAAACGGATTCAAGTTCTAGTACCAAAGGCTTTATATTTACAGAAAAGATCTATACAGCAAAGGAGTTATCCCAATCAAAAGCAAACTACATTTTACAATTTAATTACGCAATTAGTAGTAGCAGTAACAATAATACATTCAAAAAAAAAGAAAACTTTCATTAAAATAATAATAAATGTGCATTAAAGCATTTACAAATGTGCATTGAAGCATTTATAAGTATGCATTGAAGCATTTACAAATATGTGCATTGAAGCATTTTTAATATGTGCATTGAAGCATTTTTAGTATGTGCATTGAAGATTTTTAATATGGGCATTGGAGCATTTTTGAATGCTAGTTAACGCCATGGGGGCCCGCGAGCGCGAAACGCGGAATGGCGGATTCCCTGTTAGAACCAGAAAACCGAGAGACTAAGTCAAGCCAGCGCCAAGCAGAGAATGCCACATTTGTACGCTCGCAGAGCCACAAGGCCTGGCGGAAGGTGTGCGGTAGGCGCTGCTGAAGCTTGTAGGAGTGGGAGCAACGGTGCGAACGGGCGCAAGAGCTTCTTGATTCTTTGGACTCTGATTGGTAGCCCGTGGTGAGAGCTTGCGCGCGCCTATTCAAACAAAGTTATAATTTACGATACACTAGCTAATAACAAAAAAATAAATGAAATATATTTTATCATCCACTCTCACACATTGCTCTATTTGACTCTTCGCAAGCATTAAAGCCGACCGTCACAAGTTATTGCACAATAATTGAACTGATGCCAGCATATTACACATGTTTTTGAATTGTATTGTTTTTCTTATGGTAGTTATGAAAAAAAATTGTTTTTTAACTAAAATAATCAAATAAGTGAGGGCTGATGCGGTCAAAATGCGATTATTATTTTCACTTTTGGATGGGCGTAAGAGATCCTAACACCACGATGCAGCCGTAAGAAACCATTATTCTGTTAACATAACGTATGTACTATAAAAATATGTAAATTTCATTAGTGCGTAGATTCCGCAATTTTTCGAGAATTTCGACATGATCGGCCTTGTGTAAGAAGTACTTTGCACCGCCCGGGGGGTGTAAGAAATGTATTTTCGTTACAAATTAGCCACACACTATACACTGTCAAAGTTTCATACGTGCTCATATTTCGCATTTGTACCGGAATTCTGTCATGTGGATAACGTTATCACGTCAAAACGCACCTGGGCGCGACTCCCGGACTAGGCCCAATGTTTCATACTTCTTGTTCATTGCTAATCTGACTATGTGCCATCAGTGCTCATTATCTTTGAAAAAAAGTCTGTGGGCTCCCGGGCTGTAATAATGTAGCACAATACTTTAGATTTGGAGGTGCTCCCCTCATTTTCAATATTTATTTTAAATGCCCCAGTCATCATATGTGGTTCCCAATTTGTTCTTAAATTATCAATTATTCTACGTTTTGTTTTATAAGAACTATCTATATAAGGGATTAATAGGCTTCCACGCATAACAGCTGTCAAAAAATATGTATATTATGTAAAATGGGCTATTTAACTAAATAAACACTAAATAATTCCTGCACACTGAAATCAAGCACCTTGTTTTTATGTAATGAAAGTCACAATTCATTTTTTTAAATCACTTGAATACAAAATAAAATGGTTTTAGGTTCATACTAATAATATTTTATCCTAATCTATACTAAGTAGTTGCTACTTTTTGTGAGTGTACATTGACTTCTTGAATTTGAAAATATAAGAAATGAAAGGTTTTTAAATAATATATGCGAAGGGTAGCACACGATATAAACCACGGACATATAAAATTACATTATGTAAGAAATCGCAAGGTGAATCTACACCAATTTATCTTTCAACATTACAGCGTGCTTTTTCTCTTATGGATTAGCTTATATAGTAGTTTTCGTCACAAATGTGCATTTCTCAAGGGTGGTCCATGGCCCCGAAGGCGCTTGCGAAGCCACGCCCGAGGGACCATTAGGACCCCCCAGGGGTGGAGTTGTGCAACTTTTAGAAAAGTTTTTTTGACTAAATTTTGTCCACTGCACATGCGCGGAAACCAATTTTCGCCTTTTGCACGTGTAAAAAGGGCGAAAATCTGGACAAAATCAGTCAAAAAAAGTTACGCACTACCACTCCTGGTCGGATGCACATGAGTGGCGAACGCTGTTTTTCCTACCGAGGGGGTACCAGGGTTGCAAAAGTGCCCGAGGTAGGAAAAGTTGGTTACGTAGTCAACCGCTACGCAGCGCCTGGCTAGCTTGCTGCCCCAGTACTGAATCAGCACGCCGCACAGTGGGGCCAAAACAGGAAAAAAGTCTCAAAATTCGTGCGTTTGCTGAATTTTGAGTCAAAATAATCAATTTTGGGCTTATTTTACTCTTAAGACCATAACCTATAAGAATCCGTTTTCCTCAGTCCTGTGACGACTTTGTATATACATATGTTTTTTATGTATACATATAGCGAATTTCGATGGTCACATTACTGTGTATAAATAAAAATGTTGTTAAAGTCAACCAATTTGTACCAAATTCGGTGTACGAAGGTTTTGAGGGTCGCTAATTACGAATCTGGAGTTAGATTTGAATGATTTAAAATGGCGGATCCAAGATGGCCAACGAAAATTTCAAAAATCATCTGATTTGCACCAAACTTGGTTGACAGAAGTTTTTGGAGTCGCTAATTATGAATATAGAGTTAGATTTGCCAAATTCAAAATGGTAGATACAAGATGCCAGACAAAATTTTCAAAAATCAACTGACTTGTACCAAATTTAATAGACGGGGGTTTTTGGGGTCGCTGATTACGAATCTGGAGTTAGATTTTCCAAATTCAAAATGGCGGATACAAGATGGCAGAAAATTTTTTCAAAAATCAACAGATTTTTACCAAATTTTGTGCACGGGGGTTATGGGGTCGCTGATTACGGATCTAGAGTTATATTTGCCAAATTCAAAATAGCGGATCCAAGATGGCCGACAAAATTTTCAAAAATCAACTGATTTGTACCATATTTGGTGTACGGGTGTTTTTGGGGTCGCTGGACACGAAGTCACACACTGGGAGAAGGATTTATCGACTGGTAACATGCACGTATATTAAAAGAAAATTAGGTGGCATATTTATAACTACCATGATATACTTTTTATCTGAATAGTACGAAAAAATGACGTATTAGACTATTGTATATTTGATTTTTGAAATATTTTTAGGTAATTTTACGTATAAATTATGTTACTATATGACTTTCTTCCCTATTCGAGAAAAATCGTGAAAAAACCGTTAAAAATAAAAATTTTTGTTTCCTGACTGTCCACATGACCCTGGGAGATAGAAAATATAGGTATTGTATCTTTGTATTCTTCCATAGTACTACTAAATTCCAGAGGTTTCAACCAAAATTTTTTGTCAACTGTTTTACTTGAAGTGGATTGCTCCTATATATACATATGTGTATGTATATATATACATATATATATATATGTGTATGTGTCCATTATTACATACATAAGCATATGTAGCCCGCTTTAGTGATAATTTGGGATGTATTCATCGATATAAAGAATGAAACTAATGTTTTTGGTCGTCTTTATACATTTTTTATTGTTGTATTACAATAAATAATGCGAATAATTAAAATTTGTTGCATATATATACCTTGATTACATATATATGATGATGAATCACACCTCGGAGGGAATAGGATCCTTGTAGCCTATGATCTTACGAAAAAAATAAGCTCATATTCGTATTGATTGAGTGAGAGTTCGCGGGGAACACGAATTTTGATAATTTTTTCGGCTTTTTGAATCATTGTCGCCAGTTTTCTGCTGCCTCGCATGCCTCACCTACCGTGATCCAGGTGCAACTCGACTTTGGTATATCAAATATTAAGATACCGTCTGTTTACCATCACAGTTTAAAAATTTGTAAAGTAACAGCTGGCTATTCGGATAAAAAATATATCATGGTAGTTATAAATATGCCAACTAATTTTCTTTTAATATACGTGCATATTAACAGTTAATAAATCCTTCTCCCAGTGTGCAAATTCGTAATCAGCGATTCCAAAAACACCCGTACACAAAATATGGTACAAATCGGTTGATTTTTGAAAATTTTGTCGGCCATCTTGAATCCGCCATTTTAAATTTGGCAAATATAACTCCAGATTCGTAATCAGCGACCCCAAAAACCCCCGTACACAAAACTTGGTAAAAATCGGTTGATTTTTGAAAATTTTGTCTACTATCTTGTATCCGCCATTTTGAATTTGGCAAATCTAACTCTTTATTCGTAATCAGCAACATCAAGAACCACCGTGCACCAAATTTAGTACAAATTGGTTGATTATTAAAAATTTTGTTGGCCATCTTGGATCCGCCATTTTGAATGTGTCAAATCTAACTCTAGATTCGTATTCAGCGACCTTAAAAACCCCTGTAGACTAAATTTGGTACAAATCGGTCGAATTAAAGAACGTTTTTATGTATACAAAGTAATGTGACTATCGAAATTCGCTATATATATACATAAAAAACATATATATACTAAGTCGTCACAGGACTGAGGGAAACGGATTCTTGTAGGTTTTGGTCTTAGGAGTAAAATTAGCCAAAAATTGATTATTTAGACTCAATTGAGCGAACGCACGAATTTTGAGACTTTTTTCCTGTTCTGGCCCAACTGTGCTCCGCCCGCACCGAGCCGCACAGTGGGCGGATTTGGTTTTTTTGGGCAAAACCTAATATCTCGAGAACGAAATCAGATAGAAAATTGAATTTTTATTATATTTTTTTTTATATAATGTAGATTTAAGGAAAAATACTGCCAGAGCCGGAAAATCAAATCCTAACCTAAAAATTATCATGAAAAACCAATTTTTTTGATGATTTGCACATGCAAAGAGAAAAATTTTTTTTTTCCATTTAACTTTAGTTTTATTAAAATCATAAGTTACAACTTCAAGAATATCCACAAGTCAAAACGTAACCTTCAAACTTTTTTTAACCGTCGATTTTATGAATATCTCGGAAACAGAAACACTGAGAAGCAAAATGTTTTTGCTATCTTTGTTATGCCGTATACAAATATAATAACACACTTAGAACGTTAAGCCATTAGAACCTATTCTTAAAATTAGCATTAAACAACAATTTTTTGATGATTCGCCCATGCGAAGGGATAAAAAGCTTTTTTTTAATCACCTTTAAATATATCTTATAAATAAGCTACAAGTTAAAGAAGATCTACAAGTATAAACATAACCTCAAAATTTGTTTAACTGTCGATTTTATGAATACTAGGGGGCTCCGCCCCCTGCACGCTTCGCACGCCAACCCCTAACTATTAACTAAAAATTTTAATTTCCATTATTTTTCAAGAAAAATAAACTATATTTTATATAATATGATAAAAAAAAAAATTAGCTATTTTATAATAGTTAGTTTTCATTTTTTTAAATGTAAATTACTTTTTATTCGATTTTTCAAAATCTTGTTTTAAAATTTTTCCGCTCTCAGCTAGTCTCAACCAATCAGAACAAGAGTTATTCTGCCGACAATCACGTGTAACTGATTCTTTTAGGAGAGATCTCGGAAACGGAAACACTTTGAAGCAAAATTTTTTTGCTCTCTTTGTTATTCCGTTTAAAATTATAAATTCAGACTGAGAAGGTCAAAACATTAGAACCTAACCTTAAAATTAGCATTAAACATCAATTTTTTGATATTTTTTTCATGCAAAGGGATAAAAAGCTTTTTTTTTTATTTACTTGTAAATTCATTGTATTCATAAATTAAAAGTTAAAGAAGATCAACAAGTCAAAAAATAGAAAATATCTTCATTATATGTCAGTTTTATGAACATCTTACCATGTAACAAATGCAAACAGCGGAAACGATTTTTTTGTTTCCCTAATTTCTTTGTTATTAAAAATAGATTTAGGAAAATATGCTAAGAAAACCAGAATGTTAAACACTAACCAGAAATATATTTTTTCCTTTGTTTTTAGAAAATCTTACTACTGCAAACACACACAGAGCAAAATGTTTTTTTTTATTCCTTACTTGCAAAAAAAATTATAAAAATTAGGACAGTGCTCATAAATTATACCCTACTGAAAAATTTTTCAACAAATATCAATTTCATGAACCTAAACAAATTTCAGAATAGTTTTCTTAAATTTTGTCATTATTTCATACAGACTCAGAAATAAAATATTATGAAGTACAGGAAATGCAAACCATATCCAAAAATAAGCAATGAACAACCTTTTTTCGATATCTTGCCAGCGCAAACACACAGAGAACTAAATTTTATTATTATAAATCTTCTCATTTACGACAGCAATGAGGATAAATTGTAAAATTTGTAAACCCCAGCTAAAAGATCAACGTTGATTTTTTAGATAGATCTAAAATCATGTTTTTTAATCGTTGATCACATTTGATATAGATGTATTACCTGTTTTGGAAAGTACCATCCGTATGATAACACTAATATCGAGGCGTTTAGGTTTTTTATCATTGATTTATAAAATAACTAAAAACACATGTATTTCAAAATTTGCAATTAAACCACTTGAATCCGTCAGTTTTAGTGTTATGCGGATGGTACATCCAAAAACAGGTAGTACATCTTTATAGAATGTGATCAACAATTAAAAAACATGATTTTAGATCTATCTAAAATATCGACGTTGTTCGAACTTTGAAATCAACGTGGAATCAACGTTGTGTATTGACGTTAAAATCAACGTTGACATCAACGTTGATTCATCATTGATTCAATGTTAAATTCATCATTAAATCAACGTTGACTCAACGTTGCTCTTTTAGCTAAGGAAGCTAGAAGCCTTACCTAGAAATTTTGTATGAAATTTTGATTGCATGCATATTCTACAACCGCTAACAAGTTGAAAGTAACATTTTTTTATCTTGCAGTTTACTTTGATGTTGAGTCAAAAATAAACATAGAAGAGATACATCCCAAATATTAAACCCATTTATCCTTTTTTTTTTGGTCACGTACAGAGTTAGTAACTGGTCAAATCGATAGACTCTTCTTTACAAACTTTGAACGAATACTATTGGTTTCCTTCTGTGTGTAACACACTGATTAATTAACATCGCGATTAAAAACAATCTAATTAGCTGAAACACATAGTACTTTTTTATAGCACTAAATGTATAAAGTATGAGTAGCAAAAGCTAAACACGTAGCAGTGCAGGCAGTCTGGTTCATTGGGTTATCAGTGATAGGAACGTGCGGGATGAAAATTATTGGATTTGTTAAACAAGAGTACAAACGGTTGAACGAATTAAGTCATTTGAGATTGAATGCGTGTCATATACATAATTTATTTACAAGTTCGTCGGTCGAGCGTATATTGTCTAATGTAATTTAATGCTTTCAGGCTACATACATTATTTGTTAAACATTGGCGGAGCGTACTGGGTTACTAAAAATAAAGTGCTGGAGATATTAATTATTAAATTTACTAAACGAAAGTGCAAACATTAAAGCCTATGACGTTTCCTGGGATTAGATGATTAGTAATATAATTATGTACAGTGTTAGCCGAGAGAGTATTGATCTCTTCCGTACAATTATTACAATGATATTAATAAGTAATCCACACTCATTAATGATTTGCAATACACTCATTTATTGGATGATTGTCTGTTAGGCTATCGGGGATTGAGAGCTTAGAACTTAGCAATTTGATATTGAAGATTTCAATTTTCACGCCTCAGCATAAGATACCCTACATTGAGTCAATGCATCAAAAATGTGTGAAAAATGTGGGAAAAGGTGGAATTGTGAAATTGGATTCATCATCTACTCGTTGTATATACATGTAAACTTGTACACTTACATGCTAAGCAGTCCTCTCGAATGTGACTGCCAAACCAGCGAGAAATTTCACATCGGTTATATTGGAAAAACCATAAAAAGCCAGTAACCTAAACTCTAAGCTTTGTAGTTAACACAGTAACCCGGGGAAAGCAAGTTGAAAATATTACAGTTGACTAAATTATTAGCCTAATAATAACGTAACCTCAATCCCTAGCGTTTTAACCCAGTAACCGGAGGGACAGCAAGTTAATAATTTATTAGTTGAATAAATTAATACCAACATAACCTAAATCGCAAGAATTTTAACCTAGTAACCCGGGAAACAGTGACTCAATAGTCGTTCAACTAATAAATTACTAACTCGCTGTCCCCCGGGCTACTGGGTTAAAAAGCTTGAGATTTAGGTTACTGGTTTATTGTGGTTTTTCCATATAATCGATTTAAATTTTCTCGCTAGTTTGGCAGTCACATTCGAGAGCACTGCGTAGCATGTAATTATACATCTATATAAAACGAACAGCTGATTAATCCAATTTCACAATTCCACCTTTTTCCAACATTTTTCCCATATTTTTGATGCAAGGACTAAATATAGGGTATCTTATGCTGAGTAGAATTCCAACCCTGCGACCGGGTACCGTCCATATGAGTATTGAGCTAAAATATGTAGCACCTCCACACGTGTAATACACGTGGACTTAGTTTTTTCTAAGTTTATTGCCAACCATGACTACCATGCTGACATTATGGCTAGCCAATCATCGAGTTGACCCGGTTTTCGTCATAACTGACCATTGTTAATTCGACTTTGAGAGACAAATTATTTTGGACTGTCAATAGATTTAAACGTGATACAGTAATATAGAGATTGTGCAGTACAGAGAAGGGGTACGTTAAATGATAGGAAACCATTCTTTTAGAGAATTTACTGCTTCGCATTTGTGTATAATTCTAAATTATACAAAAACACTCACATAACGCCGAAATCTTATAATTTTTTTTATCAAATTTTAATTTTTCGAAAATTATGCTTTTACATGTTAGCGTTTGCAAGATGTATAGAAAATGTAAAGGTTAGGTTTTGATTTCTGGGCCTTTTTAAAATTTTGTTATATTTATGTAACAAATCTGGAAGGAAATAAGATACAAAATTAGCTCTCTATCTCTTTGTGCTGGCAAAATATCCAAGAAGTAACGATTAAATGCTAATTTTAAGGTTAGATTGTAATATCATGACCTTCTCAGTGTTATTATAATTGTTTACAAAATAAAACAGAAAAGAGAATAAAATTTCGCTTTTAAGTGTTTCCGTTTCCGAGATAGTCATAAAATCGACGGTTAAAAAAAGTATTAAGGTTATATTTTGACTCGTAAATATTTTGGAAGTTTTATCTTATAAATACAATAAAATTAGAGGTACATGAAAAAAAAATTTGTATTTCTTTGCATGTGCGAAATATAAAAAAAATTGGTGTTTTATGATAATTTTTAGGTTAGGATTTGATTTTCTGGCTTTAGCAGTATTTTTCCTCGAATTTACATTAAATAAAATAAAAAATAAAAAAAAATTCATTTTTCTATCTGCTTTCGTTCTTGAGATATTAAATTTTGCACAAAAAAAACCAAATCCGCCCACTGTGCGCCGCCGCCGTAGGCTTTAAATAAGAGGTTTGCAGACACGTGTGGCGAGAGAAGTTGGTAGGTGGTCAAGGCAGTTTTCTTCATAAACCATCCATAAAACCAATATTATTGGTGGAGTGTTTCTTCGCGAATCCTATCCTCTACACGATCGAAGGCCAACCACCGGTGCAAGCAGTAGCATCAGCGGAGCCTAGCAGCAGCGGCCAGTCATCATAGCAGTGCCTAGCAGCAGTGGAGCCTAGTAGCAGCGGCTAGCCGTCATAGCAGCGCTTAGTAGCAGTGGTGCCCAGCGGTCTTTGCTTTTAACGGGCAGTCCAACCGTGTCACTATCTAACCTCGGTAGTGGCATCGTCTAAAGGAGACATTGAGGAGAACTGCGGGGTCTTTGGCTATTCCTCAGCAGCTACATCGGCTTATCTATATATTTATAATATTAAAACTATAAACTCAAGAATCAGCTCGAAATTAGTCCGGGCTGGGCTCGCTCGCTTCCTTTTGGAAGCTGAGCACCTCTAGGTGCTGTGTCCTCCCTCTCCCACCGCAGATACCAGAGAAGCCAAGCAGCCTAATCGGATAAAGTTTGTTCGAGGCTCACGCGCTACCCTGCCACTCACAACTGCAGCCGACAGCCTGGATTTCTTTACGACGCGTCGCGACGCACAGTGGGGCAGAATCCCAAAAAGCTGGCCCAAATAAAAAAAAATAATTTTTTTTGATAGGTTCTTTTATTCTTAAGTTGGCTCGACGACACTTGTACTAGTAAGAAATCAGTCACGAAAGGTTAGATTTTTTTTCATGGCTTGTAAAATCTAAGTTGGAACTTTACTTTTACTCGATTGTTGTGAAAAATGTATATTTATTAAAATTGCTGCGCATGTCTATGGCTACATAAAAAAATCAATTTGTAAGTGATTGCAGTCGGAAAAAGTGGAATCAACTTCAAAAAATATGTAGAGTGTAAAAATATTTTTTAATGTACCAAATAAGGAAGTATAAAATATCAACATAGTAGCACATCCAGATAATTTTCATTTAAAAAAATTGCGAAAATGCGATACGTTATGAACAAAAACTAATATTGCCCAGCTCTACCCGGCAAAAAAACCTGCTGGATATTGTAGGTAAAGGCATTATGTTTCATATACAAAAAAATTTGGCTGCCCTAACCTGCCCCTCCATGTTTAAACAAATTTTTAAAGAAAAAAACTTTGATCGTCAAAAAACTACTGCAAACAGCAATTGAAGGAAATCTCGTGTATTGTTGCTTAGTATTAATCCAATCTATAAAAACATGTTTTAGTGTACAACATATGTGCACTGTCGTTTGTTTATGAATGCGTATACATGTATATATACGTATACATGTGAGTATAGTGTATACTGCCTTATTAGTCTGGTCAAATTAAACTTTACTTGAAAACTAAGTCTAAGTACAAATCAAAAACATATTTATACATATGTGTGCTAATGTATGTTTATATATTCATGTTAGTGTGTATATACATATATACATACATATGTTTGTGAGTGCGTGTGCGTGTGGTTGTGTGCACAGTGTATACAGCCATGTTATCCAGTCAAATTAAACTCTAAATTGAAACTAAATCTAAATGAAAATGTTAATGCATAAGTATTAGGTAAAAAATTCGTATTTAATAGTAAACTATAAAACAATTTATGGCAATAACAATTTTCAGACTCCAGCTGTCCTGTTGCTGAAGCAATAAAAAGAAAATAATTGTATGAAGCTGTGAGACAATTTTAATATTGACGCACCTGAAGTCTATGTAATTGTTAAAAACTTGATGTCCAGTAAATTGCAGTCATCATTCAGTCCAACCGGGACTCATAAAAGTACTGTGAGGAGAATATTTTCCAACATAAAAGAAAGTTGGACTGCAAGTAATAGAACGAAATTACGATTTTTACATGATAATGAAGAATGGTTTAATGGATATATTGCACCTCAAACATCAGAAAAGGTTATCGAGAACTCCGGTGCAGGCAGACCTTCTTCAAGCTTTGAGTCTTCATCAGACAGGAGTAAGCGCCAAAAGACTAAAATACTGGGTACACAATCATCTACGTCAGAACTTGCATATGGAACTTAAATGCAATTGCGTGCTGAAGAGAAAGTAGATGCTGCAAAAGTTATACAAGAGGTAACAATAGGACGTCCCACAAAAGAAAAAATATGTCGCAAATCTATGGAGGTGTCTGAAGGTATGGATGTATTCACAGCTAATGAAACACTGTCTTTACTAATTGAATTAAAACTGTCTAAAAATTAATATCAATCATTGGGTAATGCTTGCTTAAAAAAAAATGTTAAACTTTTTCCGGCGTACAAGGAAATATCAGCAGTAAAAGAAAAATTATATCCTTCATGTTTTATGGAAATAAGTGAATTCGAAGTTGAAGTATCAGTCCTACCTCTGCTTGATCATACAGCTGATAGAATTTTACTCTCTCAGTTACTGTTATTCAACAGTTAAAACAGAATGAATGTAAAAATTTAACTTTAATTTGTAAGTGGGGGTGTGATAGTAGTTCGTAGCACAGTATGTATAAGCAAGAATTTTCCAATGACGATACGTCTGACGAAAAATTCTTTTTACTTTAATTGTTCCCTTGCAACTGCAGCACGTAGATGAAAAAACTGGACATACTTTGTTCACAAAAATTCTGAATTTAATAATGAATTAGTAGATAATGTATCGAAGCAAATGTTTAAACTAGTTCCTTTTATCACAGTACTTGATGGCAAGAAAGTAATTGTTAAATATGAAACTGTTTTATGTATGATGGATGGAAAAGTGTTCAACGCGATAACAGGCATGGCTTCTGTACAACGTTGTTATTTGTGTCTAGCAACGTCGAAAGAGTTCAATAATATTGATTTAGTTTTGAGTAAGCAGATTAATGAAAAAAATTTAAATTTCGGTTTGTCTCCTTTGCATGCTTGGATAAGGTGTTTTGGATGTTGCGTGCACCTTGATTGTAAACTAGCCATCAATAAATGGCAGGCTCGCAGTGACAAAGAAAAAGAAGCGGTTAAGTTAAGAAAAGAGAGTATTCAGGAAGGTTTTGAAACAAAGTTGGATTAATAGTTGATAAGCCGAAACTTGGATATGAAAGAACGAATGATGGAAACACCGCTAGACGGTGTTTCGAAAATGCCGCAACTTCTGACACCATAACTGGAGTTGACCAAGATCTTATTCATCAATTCTACGTTATATCACAAGCTCTATCATCTGGTTTTAATATAAATGTTGAAAAATTCAATCAATATTCATTGGATACAGCTTGTACAGCTTTACGGTTGGTATTATATGCCGACAACAGTTCATAAGCTGTTGATTCATGGTCTACAATAATAGGACACTCGCTATTACCGATCGGTCAGATGTCCGAAGATGCCCAAGAATCTTGTAATAAATTAATAAAACAATTCCGTGAAAACCATTAGATAGGTTCCTAATGTTTATTTTGATATTGTGCACAACAAAATTTTTATTTTTTAAAACGAATTTTTATTCACATAGTAACTTAATCCTTCAAGTTATATTATATGTATACAACGTAGAAGCACGAAGTGATCAGGAGGTAGGTGGTCTCTGGAGACTACTCGTCAACGAATCCAAGACCATAGCCATCCTATACTCTTGGAAAAATCCAAAAAAGAAACTCTAAAAGATCAGGGTCCACAGAGTAGAAATCGACTAGAGCTACTCCGCAAAATACCTCGGCGTCACGTTGGACCGCCAGCCCTGCACAGTGGGACGAAACGCCAAAAAAAGTGTCAAAATTCCCGCTTTGACTAAATTTTGCTATAAATAATTATTTTAAGGTATGATTTTACTCGTCATAGACTCTACTTTTAGAATCCGTTTCCCTTGCGTGTCTACGTTATTATATGTACCCTGTAGACGGCGCCAAAGTAGTCACAGTGGCCGTATCCAGTTGCTTACGTTTGATTTCCGTGGCGGTTTTAACCAAGAAAAACAAGTAGTAATTTTCATGGTTTTCGGGGGCGCTAAACACGAATTTGATATTTATTTTGCAATAAACGATTGTTTAAGCATATTGCTTAAACAAACAATAAACAAAACAATTGTTAATCACAAACGACGTATATTTTGCATAGTTTTTAGGGGCGCTAAGCACGAATGTAATATTGATTTTGCAATAAACGATTGTTTAAGCATATTGTTGAAACAATTATACAACAACAAAATTTCAAATCACAAACGACTTATGATTTTTACGGTTGTCGGGGGCGCTTAACATACATTTGATAGTTACTTTGCGATAAACGATTGTTTAAGCATATTGTTTCGACAAATAATACACATAACTTTTGCGAAATACAAATTAGAGATAATTTCCATAGTTTATGACTTTGCTTATTACAAGTCTAAAATTAATTTTGCAAAAAAACGACTGTTTAAGGACTCTGTTAAAGAAACTAATAAATATATATAAGTACACATATATACAAAATACAGATGGTCTTTATTTTGATGGTTTTTTAGCTGATTTTTACAAATCTGTTATTTGTTGACAAAATCTTGACTTTTATTTGATGAGTATGAGTTCCTGATCATTGTAGAAAAAATTGCACACTTATTTTGTTAATCACCTTTGTCTGACGAACTGTCTGAGTCTCCATTTTCTTTATTTACAAGTAATTATATCATTTTGTGTTAATTCTGTACTTTTTTTCGTAATGTTTCGTATTGATGAAAGTAATGGATCTGAGTTCAAAGGTAAACGGTTATACATATCCTCGTTTGTAGCCGTGCTGTTATATGTATACGATTATCAGTGCAGTAAATATTTTATATTGAAATTTTATAAATATTATGCATCAAGATGACTGTTGACTGTTCTACGTGAATTTTAATTACATAATTGTACATGCTTCACTTCTCTCTTAGTAAAAGAAACAAATATGACAAAATGTAAATACAAAGACAGCTGGAAATTATAATAAATTTATATTGATATTCAAGAATTTCTTAAACAAATGTGTACATAACTGGGAGTATTCTTGCGATTTTATCTTTGAAAAGAATCATTTCAAATGCTAGCTACTTATTCTTATACGCTATACATATGAATTTAATGGGTAATACAGCACAAGTAATAAAAATATTTTTAATCATCCAGCTTTGGAAGATTTTCCTTGAATTACTCATTGCGTTTTTTCTACTATTATTAAATTTAAAAAAAATCGCTATTTTTAAATTTTTTCTTTTATATGTTTATTTATTAAAAGATGATTGTAGAAAAGTTTTGATAATACGTTAGAAATCAAAGTATCAATATAATCATAATCACACTTCTAGTAAAAATATTCAAAGTGACTAATGCATTATACACTTCATAAACATATCATACATTAACATGTACTAGTTTAGTCGAATTTATCACCATGTATTTACGCACCCAGACATTTTTCTTGTATAATGCCCCCGGTATAACTTCAAAATGTTGTGATTACTTTCTCGTTTCTCTTCAGTCATCATCCAAATAGGCAAAAATAAACTTTGTATGATTTTATGACCATAAATAAGCACTACATGCATTGTAGTTGGCATGAAATACCAGTCATATAAATCTGTATATCGTTTTGCAGTACCAACACAGTAAGTTTAAAACTTCTCTGCATCTATTGCTCTATTAGACTATATAACAGCACATATCACTTTAAACATATTTAGTAGTTCATGATCAAATCCTAAAAAACAAATATCATTTCATGGAGAGAAATTCTTTTCACTGGATTTTCTAATGATAATTACGAGGGTACCAGTAATTTCAGCTACAGTATCTATGTTATTAAAAATATACGAGCTATATTACCGTTGTTGCTGTTTCCGGATCCTTGACATGGAGTGTCAACTAATATACCTAATTCTTCATGAAGAGCATCCTGTATTTTTTTCATTTTCTTATAAATTATATATTTCTCATCTTTTGGAATCTTATAAAAAAATTTTGTGATTTGTCTGCAGAGTAAGTATTGTTTTTTAAAAAAGTAGTCTTTAAACATTACTTATTTTACAAATATTTTTGTATGGCGATAGAATTTTTTCAGTATAACTTACAAATAATGTTACATTTATTGTATTTCAAATATAAAAGTAAGGTTGCTGCACTTACATTAGTATTAATTCTTGAGAATAACATTAAAAATCCATCCCCAAATTCAGAATTAAAAAAAAAATTCGTCTAATGAATTGAAAAATGATATCTAACACGTCATTAGATACAAAAGAGAAATTGATAATAAATAACGCAGAATAATACTTTAAACGTTACTAAATCTGCAAAACCTTATCCTTGATTAATAAAGTAAGTATGTATTATGATGTACGTTATAATTTTATTTTAATCTAATTGTCGTAGGAAAAAGTAATTTTTTATAGAAAATAAAGATTTTCGTTGCAATTAAATCTAATATCTTTCAAATAAGTCAAATTAAAAAAATATATATATATATACACTATCATAGCATATATGGCCATACGATCATACATACATAAATCTAATCACGTTTTATATTTACATGTAATTTTGATACGTACAGAAAAATTAGATATTTCATGACGAATTGTAAGAAAAGTACATCTAACCATTATGTATTGAAAGACTTTATTTGATACTAAAATTCCTTTTTTTAAGATCACGATTTGTAACAAAAACATAGCTAAACTTAATGTATGGTAGAAGAGTTGATGTTACCATAACATTTCTTTATTTAAGATTCATTTGATAGGTGATGTGCAGAACAACCTTGATAAGACGAATATGCGTGCGTAAAACGGAGAAACCATACTTCAAAGAATTGGGATTAACATCAACATCAGCTAGAATATCGATATCGTTAAATTGGGAGATGGTACAGTAGTAAACAAAACATCGCTGACCGGAAGAATCGTTCAAAGCGTTGCAAACCTACAGTCACCTACATATTGCAAAGTAAATATCAAATTTGTGTTTAGCGCCCCCGAAAACCATGAAAATCATGCGTCATTTATGATTTAAAAATTTTTTGTTTAGTATTTGTTTAAACAATATGCTTAAACAATCGTTTATTGCAAAATGAATATCAAATTCATGCTTAGCGCCCCCAAAAACCATGAAAATTACTACTTGTTTTT
Organism: Copidosoma aretas; assembly: GCA_030522625.1. Taxonomy (NCBI): domain Eukaryota; kingdom Metazoa; phylum Arthropoda; class Insecta; order Hymenoptera; family Encyrtidae; genus Copidosoma; species Copidosoma aretas. Next base: position 13,028 of record JAPYYV010008558.1, on the reverse strand, counting down.
CTTGGTTAAAACCTCCACGGAAATCCAACGTAAGCAACTAGATACGGCCACTGTGACGACTTTGGCGCCGCTTACAGGATACATATAATGACTTAGACACGCGAGGTAAGCGGATTCTAAAAATAGAGTTTAAGTTGAGTAAAATTATACCTTTAAATAATTTTTTGAGGCAAAATTCAGTTGAAGGGGCAATGTGAACACTGTTTTTGGCGTTTCGTCCCACTGAGCGCTGCACAGTGGGGCAAAAGTGAATATTTTCATTTAATCGAATTATCTAAAGTCAATTTATATCGCATCAAGACCTTTTTTTCTTAAAAATTTTTGTCAGAAAATTTCCTATCGATTCCTCTGGCTCGATTTTTCAGTTAAAACCTAATTTTTCAGTTATTTTGCACATAACCTCAAAAAAATCTAATAAGATACTACTAATTCATCAGATTGATTCAATCACGATGAAAAAAAAAAACACAATTATTTTTGCTAGCGAGTGTTTGTAAGGTCACTGGTTATATATTTCCAGTCAAAAATAAATTTTAAGATGGCGGAATCACAATAGCGGCCAAAAAAAAAATTGATTACTTAAAAATCACCGAAATCTATACAAAATTGTAAGTAGGAGTTTTTGAGGTCATTGATCGTTGATTTGTTATCAAATCTATAAAATTCAATATGGCTGATCGAATATGGCAGATGAAATTTTAGTACTATATGAAAAAATTTATTTGAACACCGATATTTGATAAATTTTAATGATACTTACAACGTATTAACTGCCTAAAAAGATCAAACTCATCTTAATGCAGTCACGTGTCTGTCTTATTTATAACCTTAGTTTTTAGTTATCTTTTGTGTAATTTTAAAATAATCATCTTTCTTTTATATTTGTTCATTAAATTACCGTAGTTACGATGCAAATTATGAAACTGTTTTTATTTTGAGTTTTTCGAATATCGCTAATTGCAATTTAATGTCGGATGTGTGATTAAAATTGGCAGAAGAAATCTGTAAGGTGACCAAAATCTTTCATATTGACCAATCAAAACTGTTGAAAAATACATTAGTATTTTGAGCGTAACTCATTGCCTTACAATATATAAAGTTCAGAGTAGCTCATTTAATTGAGCGAAATCATTTTTTGTAATAGTTTAAGAAATTCCTTAAAATTGGTATACTAGAATAATTCATTAATTGAAATACCAAAAAATTAGCAATTACTTAAAATAGAAGATAAGTATTCTTATAGATTAAACAAAAAAGAATTAAAAAAATTTTTTTTTTGTCTATTGACTTCTTATAATAATTGTTCTGTGTATCAGTAATATACTTAGTGATAGTGTAGTACACCTACTGGTCTAATTTAAGGCGAACTCTGTTAAATTAACGTTCATTTTCTTTTGAAGCAAAATTATCTTTTGATATACCTGGATTACCAATGGAAAATCCAAACAATGAAATAATGTCAGTTTGTATATCCAGACTATTCCACGTTATATAAAGTCATGATATGCGCTTTGCTATATTAATGTACTTTCTGTTATTTCTATTTGCCATATTTTCCTAGCTGTCTCAGCCCTTATCGATCTATTCCGTTATTTTTTATCCCACATCGAATATAGATTTGTCAATTAGCGATGTTCGAAAAACGCAAAATAAAAACATTTTCATAATTTTCATCATAATTGCGGTAATTTAATGAACAAATATGAAAGAAAGATGATTATATTAAGGTTCTACAAAAAATAACTAAAAACTCAGGTTGTAAATAAGACAGAAAAGTGACTGCATTAAGATCAGTTCGATCTTTTTAGGCAGTAATACGTTGTAAGTATCATCAAAATTGATCAAATATCGGTTTTCAAAAGAATTTTTTTATAATTTACAAAAATTGCAGACGCCATATTTGATCAGCCATATTTAATTTTATGGTTTTGATGACAAATCAACGATCAATGACCTCAAAAACTACTACTTATAATTTTTTATAGATTTCGGTGATTTTTAAGGGAACAATTTTTTTTTCGGCCGCTATTTTGATTCCACCATCTTGAAATTTATGTTTGACTGAAAATATATAACCAGTGACCTTAAGAACCCTCGCAAGCAAAAATTAATGTTTTTCATCGTGATTGAATCAATCTAAAAATGAGTTGTATCTGATTAGATTTTTTTTTTGGATTATGTGCTAAATAACTAAAAAATGAGCTTTTAACTAAAAAATTGAGCCAGAGGAATCGATCGAACATTTTCTGACGAAGATTTTTAAGAAAAAAAGGTCTTGATGCGAAATAAATTGACCTTATAAAATGCATTTGAATGAAAAAACTCACTTTTGCCCCACTGTGCGCTGACTCTCGTACCTACGTCACATCAACTGTACGCGCGGCAAGGTTTACGGGGCTTTTGTGCAGTTGAAACCGTTCTTCAACAACAAGGCAGTGTCTCAGAGGACCGAGCTTCGCAACTTTAACGCCATCAAGAGAAGCATCAGCACATATGCCATCCGCACCTAGGGCGCTGCCAAAGAAGCACGCCTGAACAGCATCCAGGGCGCCTTCATGAAAATACTCAGGTCAGTACTCGGCATTCCATGGTATATAAGGAACGTTCAAATTATCAGGGAGTTTAAAATCACTCCTCCCATTAACGCTGCCCCCATTCTCTCCTCCAGGGTCCGCGCTTTTATCACGGACCATCCTAACCCTACCATCGCGGCGCTCGCTAACATCTAGCCCGGTCGCTTCGATCTCATAAGACGCCCCTGTGCCCTTCTGGCTCATATCAACGACCCTGATTACCACGGTCTTCAGTCCCCCGAACTCTCTTCGGGCTCTTCTCCAAATTATGCAAAATAATCGCGATTTCAACTCGTAATTAAACTCCCTTCAGGAGTACCGACCATCCCCGCCGTATTTTCTTACGGCCATACACAAAACAACACACATACTCCAACACAAGTACGCCTCCGATCACACAAAACATAGCGTACTCACACACGACGCTCACACATGTACACAAAATTTTGCTCCTCCACTGCTATTCCGGCGCCAGCCAGTCTTCGAGCTTCGCCTAGTTGCGTAGGTGTCCCTCCTCTCATCCCTTTGGGATCAAGCTGACTTATCGAATTTCTCAGTTATTTCAATCATTTCCCTTTCTCTAAGGTCCTTTTGTCTTCTAGGGGGGCATAGTATTTGCACTGGACCCCATGCGAAGAGGTTAGTTTTAGTCGGTAGGCACCCGGGTGAATCCGACACTCTTTTAAAGATTTCCCCTCCTCACCCGTGAAAAAAAAAACGCAAATGCCATTCAGAAAAAAAGAAGTCAATTTATAATTTAAAAATTCAAGGTCAAACTCGTCACAGTTCACCTAATTCTCTTCTTCCATCTGATAAACAAAAACCATCATGCAGTCAAATTTATATTTACGACAATTTAATTGCTGTTAAAAAAAGATTAAAGTCGAATAAAAATTTGGTCAAAAAACATGTAGAAATTTTAACTGATATTATGAGTAATAATCCATTTGCCGAAAAGTACAAACATTTACATCAAATTGTGAGTATTCAAAATTTACCAAATTATAAAATGTACTTGGTTAATTAATTAATTTACTACTTTACATTAATTGAAAAAAGATCCAACAACGGCTTTGACAGGTATTGCTTGTATTCTACTTCCAAGGGAAATGACCACTCACAGAACGTTTTGACTTCCTTTAGACTTGAACACAATAGAAAGTGCGTTTCCTCAGTTTGAATCGGATAAACAAAAATTACGTGAAGCAGAAGTAATTATTGGGACGAAGCTTCTATGGTACCCAAAAAAGCTTTAGAAATCGTTGATAAAACTTTACGAGATTTGTCTGATAGCAAAGAACCTTTCGGAAATGAGATGATAATTTTAGGTGGAGACTTTGGTAAAATTCTTCCAGTAGTAAAGCATGGAAACAAAATTACTATTATTCAAAAGACTATAAAATATTCTTATCTTTGGCCTCTGTTTCACATTTTTCATTTAAAAAATAATATACGTTTGATAGATACAAAATTTTCGTTGTTGTTACTGGATATAGGAGAAGGAAAATTAAAACTATTAATATTCCTCGCATGTGGAAAACAAGTGATGTACGTTGTAAAATTTTTAATATATAGTAATGATGATTCCTTAACGTCTCACAATGAAAATACATATTTTTTTGTCAAAATTTTTTTGAGTGATATGCAAGTAGAGGTAGTAACTTACTACATCATTGATTATGCAACTTATAAAGGAGAAAATACGACAGATGAAAATATTTACATCAATTTCTTAACAGTATATTTAAATAGAATTAGAGAAGGTTTTTCTCCACATGAATGACACTTAAAAATTAATGCTATTGTTATGTTAATACGAAATTAAAATATATTAGAAGGACTGTGCGATGGTACAAGATTTAAAATTACAGAACTATTTAAATACAACACAGAAGCTGAAATAATCACAGGTGAAAAAAAAGGAAATAGAGCCTTCATTCCACGAATAGCACTTGATACAGAAAATTCTTCATCACTGCCTCTTACTTTGTACAGAAAAAAATTTCCATTTACGCTTTTTGCATGACTATCAATGAATCTCCAGGTCAAAATTTTGATTTCTTAGGATTAAAACTTAGAAAACCATTATTTTCTCATGGACGATTGTATGTCGCATTGTCAAGATGTAAGAACCCAAAGAAAATTTTTATTCAAATGGAATCTAAAAACAAATTTGAAATTGAAAATGTTCGGAGAGAAATTTTTGAATAACAATAAATGTATTCTTGTTAAAATTTATTGAAATATTAGTGTTCCGTAGAATTAAATTGACTGAGCTAGAGATTGTACTCTTACAGATAAAAAAAGGCTACAATAAACTTCCTTTCAACAAAGTTGAATAAATACCACAATCTTGTTTACTACAACAAAAATTTGTTGCTGTTATTAATTTTACTGGGAAGATGTTGAAAAAAAAAAAACAAGATACATCCATTATCTTATTAATATGAAGTGAAATTTTTCAATAATCAAACAATTTAAAAATTATATCCATTACACATAAAATAGTTCAAAGCCTAAAAATTTTTCATTTTTCTACATGCTTATTTTGTTTTCAATCGAATGTACGTATATGTATACATACAGGCAAAAGTATATTATAGATGAGTCATCATTTACTACCAAGGACAACGCATTCAATAAAGTTCTAAGACATTAAAGTAGTGAAACAAGAAATAAAAATTATTTTTTCTTCTATTTATAATAGAGTTAGGGTAAGAACAACTATATGTTTTTTAGCATAAACGATACACTCACTAGCAATGTATAAAATTAAAAATTTTTATCAAATGAAAAATTACAGTTACATAAATTAAAACACAAGACATTGACTTATTTCTGTAAAACGTGTAAAATTGTTTCTACTAAACAAAAAAAATTTAGTGAGGCACCAAAAAGAACACAGTAATAAAAGATTGTTTAAATGCTTTGAGTGGTTTAAAGTTTTTAAAAGATCGACACATTTGAATTGACATTTAATTATTTACAATGAACATTTTAAAAACAAAATTCGTGAGAAATGTGGTAAAGGTTTCAAAAGATCAGATGGTTTGGAAAGATATATAAAGTTCCATAATATTAAAGAATTACAATAAATTCTTGTTAAATAAATAATACGATTTGAAATATTTTGTTTAAAATTCTTCATTTTTATGTTTGTGCGTGGATTATGCAGGGGGGCAAAGCCCAACTAGTACATATATATTGAGGGAGAGGAGGGAAGAGCGGGGGGGAGCAATAAACCAATTATGTTGGGTCAAAAATGACATAACAATAAACAGTTAACTACGTGATTTGAGAGGAAGGTGATAGAGAGCAGAAGGGAGCAGGGTGGGGGTGCATCTCGCCACTTGTCAGTACAACTGTATAATATAGGAAGATATGTATATATATCTTCGCCCCCCTGCCCGCTCCGCACGCAAACCCCCCAGTTCTTCAAAATTTATAAAATAAATCGTATTAATAATTATCATATAGATGTAGAAATAATAAAATTCGAAAAAAAAAAATTTTGCTGTCGATGATCCTGGTGGAACTGGAAAAATATTTTTATACGAGACAATAATTTACTATTTCTTATGAATTTGAAAAAAAAATTTTAACCATGGCTTGGACAGGAATTGCTTTTATTTGACTATCAAAGGGAATGACTACGCACAGAACTGACAGACTTTCTTTAGATTTAAGTACCATCAAGCGTTCGTTTCTCCAGTTTGAACCAGATAAACAAAAATTACGTAAAGTAAAGATAATATTTTGGGACGAAGCTTCTATTAATCCAAAAAGAGCATTGGAAATAGTTGATTGAACTTTGAGAGATTCGTCTGATGATTAAAAACCTTTCGGGAATATATTAATTTTGAGTAGTTACTTTCGTAAAATTCTTTCAGTAGTCAACAACAGAAACAGGATTAATATCATTCAAGAAACTATAAAATATTATAATCTGTGGCCATTATTTTATATTTTTTACTGAAAATTAATATACGTTCTATAGGTAAAAAATTCTCATCGTTGTTATTCCACATAGGAGAAGGAAAAGTTAAAAGTTTTAAAATTCTTAGAGAGCTGAAAACCAATGATGTATGTTCTAATGTTTTTAATAACATCAATAAGTCTACATGAAGGAGTGCTGTATTAACAACCAATAATAGACACACACATTTTTTTAACAAAATAATTTTGAGTTATGTGCCAGAAAAGTTCGTAAAGTATTACAGTATTGATTATGAAACTTACAAAAGAGTAAATAAAACAGATGAAAAAGTTTTCTTTTTAAAAACAAGCAAAATCTATTACTTTATGATAAGAATCAAAGTGAAACATTTTTAATTTTTTTATTAAAAAAAAAATATTAATTTCATTCAGAAATATCATGAAAAAAAATACATGTAAACTGAAATTTGTAAGTAAAGAATCATTATTGAGACATGGAATAATAAACAAAATAAATTTTTTTCGTTGTTATTTATGTGAAATTATTGAAAAAACATTCAAATGTACAAAGTGTGACAGTTCTTTCAATATAAATTATCACTTACGAAAGCATATGAAATGCCATAAGCAAAACGTTGAAAAAAAGAATTGTCAAAATTGCGGTAAAAGTTACTGAAGAGCAGAACACTGGAAAAGACATCTGATATCATGTAATAAAAATAAAAAACGATAATTTATTTCAACATGATAATTACGTGTGTTATTTTTATTGCGTTCTTTAGTTAAATGTTAATAACTTGTTTTTACAGGAGCTGATTCCTAATTTAATTAAGTATTAAAAAATCAAATTGAATATATCATATAGTTCTATGGTTTTTGAGCCAATATTTCCGTTTTCTTCAAAACATGATACTTTTTTCTTTATTTTTATTGTCAAATTCAATCCTATTGAAATTGTGTTGAAAAAAAATTGAGAAGGAGCGGATGGGTTGTGTAGGGGATGGATAGAAAAAAATTGTATGCTACTATTCGCCCTAAAACCATACAACTTTACAGTATAGGAAGATGTTTATTTAAATTGTATAATATTTTAGAGTTATTTTTTTTAATGACATTAGAATTGGACTTAAATTTTATACTTGACATAAAACTCTAAAACCTACAATTTATAGAAAGTGTGACTAAATAGTTTAGATCTAAGAAAGTAATTGTAGATTCAAAATTCACGAGGGAACACAAAATTAGATTGGGGGAAGCTAAGAAGGAGGTAGGTGGAGAGTTTGGTTGGGAGCTAAGTAAGAGCGGGAGTGGCAGGGGGCGCTAGTACTCGCTCTAAAACCATACAACTATAGGAAATTATGTCAGTTATAAAGTAAGCTTTGAAGGGGGTACCCGATTTTGTACGTGTTCAAGGAAAATTCAATTTCTTTTAACGGGGGTTCCATAAAATTTTTGTTTATTTTTCGCCCCCCCCCCCCCCCTGGGCTCCGCGCACCAACTCTTCGGTATTTGATGAGTGTCAAAAAAGTTTTGCGTTGATAAAATTTTTATGCCATTTTATACAAATTTTTTGCATCTCTTTGAATATTGCCTGTAAACTTTTGTGGAAGTAACTCTTTTTCCACTTGCCCTGAATAGCAACATAACATATTTTTTCGTCTTGATTAATAAGATATGTCGATTAGCTTGGGCAGCAACGGAACTTACGCCGTGTAAGAATGGGAGAACTGAGATCAAAGTTTGCGCTGATTGGCAGGCAGAGCTAGAGCCTGATTTAAGGTGGCTTAAGGAGCTTGGATGCAAAGAATTGTAATTAACTATGGGACTTACATTTTTGTACTTAGAAAATGATGGTACCAAAAAAGGCACATGTTAACAAAAGCAGTTAGGTTTGACAGAAGGCAATACATAGTTCGGTTGGTCCTTACAATTCCCAATATATAATCCCAATATATATATAGTGAATATATGTATACATTATACTTCCTTAAGGAACTACTACTCGATGAGGATGGCACTGGCCTTAGTTCTTTCAGTGTAGAGCAACAAACACTGATACTATGCAAACCAAGTAATTGGACAATTTATTCTAAAAAGAAAGTTAATTTATTTAATCTGAACAGTATAAACATTTTCTCCTCTTTACAATTTAGGGAAATTCTTCAAAAATCATTTTCTACCCTCTCAACAGTCCTTAAGGATGGTCGGGCATTGTATGGAAATGCAGACATCACTATAAAAATTTGTAAATTTGTTCTTCATAGTGTTCTGAATCACGATGAATTTTTTCAGTATTTTTCATGGGTCATTTTTTGAAATAAATTAATGTCCAAGTTGAGCTCTTTAACATACGGTCCTATGGGACTTAACCTCAAATCATCTTTTGAAACTGACAAAAAACTTTTAAAAATGCAGAGATATGAAAAAAACCTATCTGTTCATAAATTGTTACTTTTACTACCGGTGAGTTAAATTTCGAGGCACGTTATGGCACATTTCAAAGTAAATCAATGTAAAACCTGAAAGAAATATTGAGTTCATAGGCTGCGGGAGGAGGTACGCGGTAAGGGAGGTAGTGCTGCGCGGGGCCGGGGACGCCCCTTTCCTCACTCCTCAGCAATGATACTCCCGACCATCCTTGAGGGAGTTTATTCATGCCTCAACTTCCTGACGCCCTTACACATTGAGTGACGCAACTTTATGGACTCCATCCCTTATTAGCATTGTGCGAAATATACGCATCACTCAATATTAATTGTACATTAAACTTTTGATTAGTAATCATCAACATATACGAACTCCATGATGCAATATATTCAAAAGTATCACTTATTTTTGGAAGCATTTCGTCAGCAATCATTATAAAATCAATAATTGCAGTTATTTTCATGAAAAAATTTATTATTCCTGGGCGAAAAAATAGTAATGAGGCACTAAAAACTTGAATAAATTACACAATGTTACGAATAGAAAAAATTATGAAAAAGGACTTTTTATGATAATAGAATACTTCATTTTAGACTTTATTAACAATCAAAAACAGCCAAAATAGAGCAACGAGGCCTAGTACTTGCGTTCTACCTATATATACGGTATGTTTGCAGGTGTACTTTAGCCAAAGATATTACTACTCTGCACTACACGTGTTTTGTATTGTTGCCTTCTTTTGCTGAGTGTACGAACATATCTGGACTGAGCCCCTGCTTAAAATACCACGTGATCAATATGCTAGACGCTACAAATTACTTCCATCTAAATATACAGGCAATATTCAAAAAGATGCAGTAAATTTGTATACAATGACAAAAATTTTATCAGCACAGAAATATTTTTTAACACTGATCGAATTCCGGGGGTTTGGAGCGCGGAGCGCGCAGGGAGGCGAAGCCCCAGTGGTATATATATATATATATATATTTCTATATATATATTTCTATATTATAAATTTGTATGGTTTTAGCACAAGCACAAGTTCCCCCTGCTGTCCTCTTATCTGCCAGCCCTCCCCCAAATAAGGTCAATTTCGTTTCTTCTAACTGTGAAATTCGACCCCAAAAAAATTTAGTTAAGGGCAGAGGGCGCTGTGGGGCCAGCACGGGGGGCCGAAAAAAAGTATGCGAGGACGTGAAGGTGTGAGAGGGCGAAGAGGGATGGGAAGACCATATTGTCAATAAAAAAGTTAAAGAATAGGCGTGTTTTTAGCTTATTTCTACACGGAACTTTTAATCTAAAAAGTTCTAGTGTAAGAGGTACTGGGAGGGGGGGGGGTGAGGAGGCTATTACATACACCCAACACGAATGGACTATGTGATATAGGAAGATATATCTTCCTATATCATATAGTTGTATCGTTTTGGGGTTTAAACTAGCTCCCCCCCGGTCTTCCCCGCTGCCCTTGGCGCCCACATAGCTCCCACCCAAAATAAAGTAAAATTCGTTTCTTTTTACAGTTAAATATGACCTTAAATGATTTAAGCTAGCTCCCTCCGGCTCCCCTGCTACCCTAACTCCCTAGTACTCCGCCCAGCTCCCCCGTAAGTCTCCCCACAGCTCCCTTTCGAACATGTATTTCCTTTCGTAATAAATTATGACAACACTTACTATCTTACAAGTGTACAAATACCTATGTGAAAAACCACCTGTTATGAAAATTAATTATGTAGCAATTAATAATAAATAGAATAACGATATTCATCATTATACACCAAAAATTTGTGATTATAAGTATGAAAGCCGTGGAAAGAATCTTATATATTGAAACAACAAGTTTTATTTGGATCTTAGAGAGATAGATTTTATATGTATCATTAAAGATCTTAAGAAAATTCTGGAATAAGCGATAAGACAAGCTCTTCTGCTGACGCATTCAATTACCTACACGCAAAATACTACTCTTGCAAGTTTCAAAGATTCTCTCGACATTCTTTATGCTAAAAATAATCTTGTGCTATGGCGCTTGATAGGGTAAATTTTTACAAGAATATCCATCATTGAAAAAAAAATGTCTTATGGAAAATAAAAAACAGAAAAGACACAGAAGAAGACTGAATTATGGAAAACTGTATCAAGAATCTACAAATAATATGGACTTTTGATTTAACAAACAAACTTTATAGCTTATAGACTAACACACATATTATCGGAGCGTGGAAAATAGCATGAATCTATCGAATTCATAAGGCAAAGAAGAAGTAGAAGTACTTCAAAACTACAGAGGAGTGGCTTTTTAATTGTAACATACTAGATTTAAGTAATTATAATCGCTGAAAATGTAGAAAAATCGGTAGAAAACTAAAAAATAATAAAAGAGAGTTAGGCTGCTATCAAAACAAAAAAAAGAATAAGACATTATATTTTTGTACTAAATGATTAAATTAAAAGCAAACTGGAGGACGTCGTCAATAAATTATATGATGTGTTCATAGAGTTTAAAACAGAATTTGAAAGCAATAGACAAATATTCTGGGTAAAAATAAATTTTAGAGAAATAAGTATAAAGAAGACGAAAGTGTTAAAAAAATCTAAAAATATACAAAAAAAAACTAGTTAATTATGGCCAGGGGCTGACAAATTTATTTAAAACTATGAAATAGACAAGGCAAGTGTGCCTATAAAGCCTGGTACTTTCAATTTTATTAATCTAAATAGGCGATAAGTGGATTCAAAATAATGCAGGAAGTGTAACAGTAGGCAAACTCAACAATAACTGTCTCAAATTATCTAATGACGCTGTTTAAGGCGCCTAGCATATAGAAGACAAAAAAAATATGCAAAAAGACTCAGATAAATAAAGTACAAAAAATATAGTGAAAAAAAAAAAAAAAAAAAAAAAGGATAATGTTATTTTTTAGATGTAAAGAAATGATAAAAACAGATCTGGTTGAATTTCAATTGGATGCATTGGAAGTTTAAAACTAAGACATGAAGCGAGAAGTGTGGTTCTCGACAAAAAATTTTCACGGCAGGAAAGAAAAACTTGAGCAAAACAGATAAAGTAGGAAGTTTATACCAAAGTTTATTTTTCATGGATTAAATAATAAAATGACGTTGCACATACGTAGCGGGGACTTGTTTGTGAAAAGGGGTCCGTCTCCCTGTTCTTCGCCCTTCTGAGCGAAACTCCCAAACCTCCTTAAACCATCTGATCATTTAAAACCCTTACCACGTTTTTTACGAATTTTTTTTTCGTGTCCTTTATGAATTAATATGTCTATTTCAATAAGTCGATATTTTAAAACTTTTTTTACGTTCAGCATATTAAAATAATTTTTCCTTACTATGTTCTTTGAAAAATGAGATTTGTCTGAAGTTTAATGTTATACTGTTTGTATCTTCAAAACATTATCTTATAAATTAAAATTACATTAAATAGGAGTATGAAAAAAAAATTAAAAAAGAATACCTGTGGAAAAATAATAAATTGCTTTGATGTAACAAATTTCAAGTAAGTAATAAATTTTCCAAATTTAATTTACAAATTTGACAATACATCGAGTGGAAATATTTTGTTCATAATAACCAAAGATTGGAATTTATGCAGTCAAAATATTCTAAACAGTAGAGAGACTCTTTGCCTGAAAAAAAAAATCATAAAATCACCAGAAATTATAAAAACTTTTTAAATAAAATGGTAGTAATTGTATAATATGTGTAAATAGTGCTCAAAAAATTTAAAGAGCATAAATGCATATAATCGGCGGAATTATTGTACTGATATAAGTAAGTATATATGCCTGTATCAATGTAATACAGATGCAATCAAATTTATTCAAAAGCCCGATTACTTTTCATATGTTCGTTATAGCTTAGATATTTATTCTATAAGTATTTAAAGTAAGAGTAATTAAAAAAAAAAAAAAAAAAAACAGTAAGTAAACCCAAAAATAAGATGAAGCTGAAACTAGCCGCTGGACTTAGCCGCTGTACTATATGGCGTGGTCCACGAAAAATTATTAAACCAAAATAATAGATAGAGTACGACTACTAGCGTAGAATTGTTCGCTTTGCATTGCGCTATGG